>PVIH01001339.1:50398-137550 GCA_004025045.1 Sigmodon hispidus
CTGTGGTACATCTACACAATGGAATACTACTCAGCAGTAAGAAAAAATGATATCCTAAAATTCGCAGGCAAATGGATGGATTTGGAGAATATCCTCCTGAGCGAGGTATCACAAACTCAGAAAGATAAGCAGGGGATGTACTCACTCATTAGTGGTCTCTAAACAAACAAACAAGAAAAAAAGCCAAGCATGCCCAAGCGGCAAACCACAACCACTGAACAGCTTGGGATCAGAAACACCCTGGACTGACCCTTCGGATCCCACTCCAACTATAGGAACACCTGACTCACTCTTGAGGGAGGGGGGACAAAACTGGATTTGCCAGGAGGGCAGACTGAACTAAGCATTATTGGGTCAGTGTGACCATGGGACTGTCTGCTCCCTGCCCAGGGAGGGGATGGGGAGTTGCGGAGAAGAAAAAATGACCTGATGTGGCGGGAGGGGGAAGGGACCTTGAATAAGGATATACAGGGATGGAAAAAAAAATTCAGAGGGAAAGCTGAACACAAAGTAAATATATGTGTAGCAATCTTATTTGCATTATCACCCTTGATAAAAAAATTAACATGATTTGAAAGCATTTCGGCATTCTCTTCTTTATACCATCAGTAGTGATTATGTTCACAAAATAATACATTCTTTGGTTCACAGCATAGAAAGATAAACCACTTACTTATAGAAGAATACAGACACGCTTTACCAAAATGCTCTTTAAATGGTTTTTAACAAGCTGTTATCAGTGATTAAAATTTGGAAGACTAAGTAGGCAGCAGTACTGTGGGCACACCATCATTCACTGAAGAAAATATCTTACATTTGAAATTTAGATATGGGAGAAAGCAAAATTCTTATCCTAAAAACAAACAGTTAGTTGATATGATGGTTTGCCTTGAAATGTGTATTTCCCTGGTGTAGATTTTAAGAATACGTCTTACATGTACTATTTACTAGAGGAGAGACTGTGGAAGAGTGGGTTATATATACAGTGGGTTAGATACACAGCTAGTGTATAGCTAACCTCCTGTGAGGTGAGTTATTGCCTGTAGTGGGATTATGCTGGTAATATAAATATTTGTCTCACCTATGGGTTTAATAAAAAGTTGATTGACCAAAGGCTAACAGGAAGTGTGGGTGGGGCTAGCAGGCTAAGAAAACTCAGGAATATTTCAGAGCAGACACAGATGCCAGAGAGGGCCGCCAGAGACAAGATGAGGAGAGGACCGCAGAGACAGAGGAAAGAAGCTGAAATGCTGCTCTGAGAAAAGGTACCAAGCTGCAGATGAACAAGATGGGTTAGTTCAGAAGAGGCAGGTAGCAAATTATATGCTTGGGCTCTAGATCAATCAGCGCAAAAATAATACAAGCGTCTGTGTGATTCTGAGGCACGGCATGTGTATCTGGGGGGACTCTGGGTCCAAACCTTGTGGCCAGACCCAGAAAGTCCGGGCCAGAACCTTTTACAACAATTGCCCATCCAATCCATGAACTTCTAGTACTGACACTTACCTTTGGTCAAATCAGCTGCTGCAACATTAGCTTTTATTCAGTAGCAACAACAAATGTTATAGCAAATTGGATAGATAAATGTCATTGGAAGCCTCTTTCGAAGAGACAACAAAACCACAAGCCTCTGATGCATTTCTAGTCAGTCCCATATTGGACACAATATTCTTGGTTCTGAAGGGCTTCTCCCACTAGTTTGGATGTAGCTATGGCAACGGGAGGGGGAAATAAGGCTGTGTAAACAGGAGTAACTGTGTAGAACAAAACATTGCTATTGTAACAACAAACTCCAGTGTTTCCTTCAGGGAAGACCCAGCCAGAGCAAAAAGGACAGCATTTCAAAAGGATAGCACCATAAAAGGAGAGCACCTTGAAAATATGACACCCCAAAAGTGTAGCAGCCTGTAGCTTTAAGGCAGTGGTGCTAAGCCTTTAGAAAAGAGGGAACTCCTCCTGCTCAAAGAAGGGAAAGGATGCTTGTTTCTTCAGGAGAAAAGAGGGTGTCACCTGACCTCACTCAGTGACTCCAGCTTTAGCCCATTTATTTATTCTCAGTCTTACAAAATTACATATTAACCCATACTATTTCCACTGCCAGATAGTCTCCAATTGACTCACCAGTATTAACAGAGTTCTTCTCTCCCTTTCTGGGTAGGATCTCTCTATGTAGTCTGGCTGGCCTCAAACTCCTGATGATCCTATCCGGCTCCCAATGATACTAGACCTAGCTAGAATTGAGTGTTCTTTTTTTTTTGTGGTGGTGCTGTGGATTGAATCCAGGACCCTGCCCATTCTAGGCAAGCAGTCTATCCCTGTTTCCTTTGTGTGTTTTCTCATTCTGAAGGCTCTTTTCTTTCCCTCTTCTTCTGTTCCTCTTCTTCATTTTTTTTCTTATTTGTTTGTTTTTTGAGAGAGGATTTTTCTGTGTAGCCCAGGCTGTCCTGAAACCTGCTCTGTAGACCATGATGGACTCACACTCAAAGATCCACTTACCTCTGCCTCCAAAGTGTTGCAATTAAAGGTGTGCACCACCATCAAGTGTCAAAGGCTCTTTTCTTGCATGTTTATTTGTTCTTACCTTACTAAGTCTTCAAATGTATACATACACATTAGTATATGACTATATATGCATTTATAAATATATCCACATGCACAGTGTGTGTAGGTAAATTAATATATAATCATTAGCTCTCAGATTTCTATGGTATAAATAGCTTATTATGAACAATTTCAAATTTAAAATCCAATTTTGCTGAACTTGAATTTGGGAAGATATATGCCTTTGGTTGCCTCCACTTTAATCTGTCATGCATATTCTTATACATGCATACATATATGTGCAAATATATTATATATTTATCAAGCATGTCTAATATTTTTGTTGAAAAAATTTGGTGATGCATACCTAACTCTTTTACCAACATTTGAAGTCCATTAGAAAAAAAAAATCTTGTGGGGCTGGAGAGACGGCTCTGAGGTTTAGAGCACTGACTGATCTTCCAGAGATCCTGAATTCAATTCCCAGCAGCCACATGGTGGCTCAAACCCATCTATAATGAGATCTGGTGTTCTCTTCTAGCATGTAGGCATACATGCAAGCAGAACACTATACATAATAAATAAACAAATCTAAAAAAAATCTTGGATCTCTGATCTAAAATAATCAAGAAAGCATTGTCTAAGTAAGATTCTGGCCTTTCTTACTTCCAACCTTCAAAATATGAGACAGATTAGTATGTAGTTTCTATATTAAAATAAATTAACTTTAAGTGTTTTTTAATGATTACCATCATCATTACCATTTTATTGATGTTACAAAATTATTTTAGACCACTTGTGTTTGTTTTTACCCTAGTTAAATGTCTTCTTAAAATATAGCATATAGAGAAAAGCAAAATGTGAGTTCTGGAGAAATGGCTCAGAGGTTAAATGCAAATATTGCTCTTGCAAAGGTCCAGAGTTTGGGTCCTGGAACCCACTTCAGGTGGTTCATAATTGCCTGTAACTTCAGCTCTAAAGATATCTACATGCATGCATATCCTCAAACACAGATACACAGACACACATTCAGACACAGAGAGAGAGAGAGAGAGAGAGAGAGAGAGAGAGAGAGAGAGAGAGAAGAGGAGGAGGAGAGGAGAAGGAGGAGGAGGAAGAGGAGGAGAAAAAGTGAAATGATTGAATAGTCATAGGAATTCTGACAAACCTGCAGTAGACTTGTTGAGCTCAGAGCTTCTCAACACCTAAATGGTTGGACAAGCATACCGTGGGGTTTTCCTCCGGGTTGGGCAAAAGCCTTTATCATTTTCAGTATTATATATATGTTTAAAGTTTTTCTACAGAGTTCAGAGAAATTGTAAGCACCTGTTGTGGGCAAAGACTGGATTAAGCTGGATTGTAGTTCAGACAAATGATTATGTTTCCTTTTGTAACTTTCTTGTTCTGAAGAAGAGATAGTTTTATTGACCATTTGTGCACGAGCATGCTTTGATTTCATAATTATCACAATTCCCACCAGGAAACTGGATATAAATAAATAGTACTTCTATATATTCAGATATATTATTAAGCCAGGCACCCCTACACAAACAATTAGCTTTGTAAATAGAAGACTAAACCAAAGCCTGATATTTAAGGAGATCTTTCCCTTGTAGACATGTACCGTACTCTGGCCCTCAGTGGCATGTACTTATGGTTTGGACTATTGACAAGAGAGTAGAAAGTCTGGGATGACGGACTGTTCTCAAAGCCACTCCTGTCCCCATTGCTTAGAGCAGAGATCCTACCCCTGTCCGCATGTCACTAAGTATGAAACAGTAAGTTACAGGCTTTTGGAAATAATGATCCCTTGACCTTTGCAGCCCTTCTAACTGGCAGCCTCATGCATTTGCAGCACAGTTGTTCTATGTGTGTGACACAGCAGGGGGAAAGAGATCTTTTACAAGGTCACGAAAATCCAATTAAGTTCCAGGTGTGTCTACCCTTTGCTGATTGAGACATTGCTGTTGTCATGCAAAGTCCACACTCTAGAACCAAACAATTGAGTCAGAAATTAAAATGTCCCTCTCCAAATCTCAAAATGATGTAAGTATGAATGTTGCATCAGGCAACATGCATAGCTATCCTTAACTACATGGGGCCTGTGGACCATAGGCTGTACACACCTGCACTGGCCTTTGAAGCCAGACTAATCTGTCAATGCTCTTTTATATTTTCAGGGCTAAGGGCTAAGCTACATGCCAGCAGCCACCACCACCCCACCACCACCCCCACTCCCGGATCCATCCAGTGAATGCCTTTGCCCATTTGCATTCCCAGCATCTTATGACTTTTTGAGAAGGAGAAAAAAAGTTGGAGTTGCTTCCTCCCTGAAACTGCAGAACTGAAGCACCTTCCTTCCTGTGCTCTCACAGATATAACATTCCCTTCTAAGCCATTTATCACATTCTGACTCTGATGTCAGTGATTAGTGAGGGCAGACCATCTTTGTTTATCTTTGTTTCCAGTCCTGTGCTGGCTGGGGCTTACATATGCAGTGTCTGCTCATTGGATTACCTATGCAAATACAGATTAACACATTTATTATTATACATCTACCATGTGCTAGGGGTTCTGCAGGTTCAGTAAATGGGATATGGGATAAGGTGTATAGCCTCACAGTCCTCTGTGAGAGAAGCATGATGAGATAGGAAAACTCAGGAGCAACAAGGCTGGTTGCCTCCAGAGTCATAGAGAAACTGCATAGTAACACCCTGTTGAGTGTCTCTGTGGACACAGCTGGGTCCAGCCATCACCCCAGGCCCAAATCTAAGCCTAGAATGGAGCAGGACACTTAGTTGGAAGCCTGGATTGCAACTTTACTGTGTGAACTGCTTCAAGTGGTGGTAAAAATTTGGCAAGAGATCCAATCCACATATTTGAAAATCCTTTTCAATGGACAGAGCCTCTCCTTACAATCAGACCTAAGGTATCCTAAAATGGGCAGAAGGAAGATATCCTTTCTTTCCTTGAAAAAGAATCTTCTAGTTAAGTTAAAACCAGGACCACATGTCCATAAATTAAAAATACCCTTTGGCTAAGCCCTTCCCGTTCACTCTTGTTACACTGCTACTATTTACCTTGTATTGTTTACATTTTGTAACTATGCCTTGATTCAAGTTTTGACAACAATACTTAGTTTAAATGAATTCGGTCATTAGGTCTCAGTATTTTTTTTTAAATATGAAACATGCATGTGTACTATGTCCAGGGGCTCTAAGAAGCCCAGAGTTGTGATTTCTGCAACAACTTTTTTTCAACACCATGCTGGAGGTGATGGGGTCAGGGAGGAGATAACACAGTGTTTGAGACTGTGTAAGGAAAAGGCTTGAGGTCAAAAATGAATGGAACCTAAACACAATTTTTAAGTTCTTAAAAAATAATTGTATTTTTATTTAATTTTTATGCCTGTGTGTTTATATGTGTATGTCATAGTGTACCTGTAGATGTCAATTCTCCAATTCTTCTATTTTGCCATGGGTTCTGGTGATCCAACCCAGGTTTAATCAGGCATGTATAGCCAGTATCTTTACCTGCCTACCAGCTGATGGTCCAAGAAGTAGAATTTTTGAAAAACTGACTCTCTTATACTTATTACTTATTATATGCTGTTGTTCAGCTCAAACTGTGCTGTTTGCTATTTTGACTACTAGGAGGAACACTGTCAGCCTGTCCCCATGGGCACAACTCCTGCAGGATTCATTATGCTGGTGATTTGGAATGAAGGTTGAGGGGAGAATGAAGAGGAGAGATCAGGTCTAAGAGGGGTCCTCTCATTGTAGGAACTGAAAGGCTTGCAAATGTGAACATTTAGCTGTAACTTTCACTAGTAACCAGCCTGATGGTTCAGGGCAGGCTAAAGCTGCATCCCAAAGCCTCACAGCCAGAGGAGCTCTGCTCAGTGATGGGGTAGGACTGTTCACATCTGGAACTCTCCTGGATGGTACTTCTAGCTTTCTCTGACTGCTGACAATTGAAATGTGGCTAGCTGGAAGAAAGAGCATGGGGAGGAAGGGAGGAACAGATGGAGGGGCTGAGGGAAGAAGGAAAGAAGAAAGAAAAAAAGAACATTCTTGTCAGTTAGTTTTAATCAGTTTAAATTTAAATAACCATGGTTAGCTGATGGCTACCATCTTGGACAGCAGAATTCTGGACAGTCATTGGCTCACATGAAATAGCATATTAATAAACAGAGGGGGCTTATACAAAACTGGGATGATTTCCTGAATGTTTTTGAGGGTAAGGATTCTTATTGCTTGGTTAAAAGCAAACCTTGAAAACTGTGATGGATATGTATTACAGTACTGATTTTAAAAAACATTCAGTAGTTTGGGCACATTTCCTGTGTGTCAGAGTCTGGAAATTCAATTTTCTGCTTTAGCAGAGAAGGCACTCACAGGCCCATGAGTGGTCTAATCAATTGTTTGCCAGATGAAAATTTAAACATTGGGTACCAGAGTTTCAGAGTTCATAATAACCAATTGTGTCCTGTCAATAAGTCTGTTTTCGAAGAGTTTTTGTCTCAGGACAATCTCTTTCAGGCCGGCCGGTGAAGTTTCTTTCACAGAAGCACGTTCCCTAAGATAGCGATCTTAAGCGCGTGAGAAGCCTGAGCTAACGAATGAATGATTGCCAATTGTCTACACAATCCCACGGCGCTTGGGATCAGCCCTTCACAAAAACACATCTGCCAGGTCCCCAGAAGAGATCTCAGGACCATGATCATCGGCACATGCTTGTTTGTTTTTCCCTTGAGAAACCGAATGAGTGAAGAAAAAAAAAAAAAAAAAAGATCACCACCAAACAAAAGCATCAATAACAGGAAACTGTTGGTGAGAAATGCACTGATGTTCCTGTAAATTCACGTCACTGGATTCCCTAAGGACAAAGGTGCATGAACTGCATGGGTAAATAATTATGATTTAATACAGAGACCTTGCAATGTTGTTTACGGTAAAACAACAAAAACGAATTGTTTCTGGAGGCGCAAATAAGCAAATAATAGAAACATATATCAATATAATCAGGAAGTGGTGATGTTATGTCTAGGTCAGAGGCTGAAAACAATTTGTAATCTATCAAAGTGTGTCCTCTGGGATCTCAAGCTTCCACAGTGGGACCGAGGGGGGAGGAGACGCTCTCACCCATGGGTGGTTTGAAAATACAGAGAGGCAGCGCACTCATCCTAGAGATCAGGTAGGATGGCACCAGTCTGCAGGTTTTAGGCCTATAACAAATTTTCCTTTGTTCTTTGAAAGGATTTCCATTGGAGGACCATGCTGTCCATGCCCTGTGTGTATCAGTGTGTCCCAGAAAGGAAAAGGTGAGTGGCTGTGCTTCAATGGTTAGCCTTTTCTTTTAATTTTAACTGGCATTTTATCTGTTGCAAGTGAAAAAACCCAAAGCTTCCCTTTCTCTCTCATTCTTACTGGGAAAAGCCCTTGGGCAGCTTAAAGGGAAACATAAGGTTCCATTGGGAAGAAGGCTAAGGGACAGTGCATCGCACAGTCAACTGGGAATCACCTGTGACCGCTCTACTCTTCCCTGGACACACAACACTCTCAAGCGCCATTCTCTATGTCTTTACAAAGTTGTTTTGTTAATTTACCTATTTATGCAGTTGAAGCTCCCATCACTTTGGTAACTACTACTGTGATTCCCCCATTCTTAAGTGATCCCATGGATGGCAGAATGGTGCATGGCCACATCCCAATTTCTAGAACCTGTGACTATATTACTTCTCAGGATATAAGGAACTTTGTATATGTAATTAAATTAAGAGCCTAGAGTTGGTTTTTGTTTGCCTTTTTTATGTAGGATTTCTGGATGAGTTCACTGTAATTGCAAAGGTCCTTTTGGGAGTCTCAGTAATATGACAGTAGAAATAAAAGCAGAGTGATTTGAAGATGCTATGCCACTGCTTTTGAAAAGTAGACAGGGACCACGGGTCACAGAATTCAGATGGCCTCCAGAAGCTGATAAACATTCTTTCCTTGACTTCAGCCTCAGGGCTCTTGGTTTGAGCTTGGTTTGACACATAGAACTAAAAAACAATGATAAACTTGTATTGTTTTGACACTAAGTTTATGATAATTTATTACAGCAATGAGAAACCAACAGAAAGTAAAAATATTTCGTTTTTCTATTAGCCATTTGTACTAGGCCTGTCAAAACTGTGGCTTTATTTTGAGTCCTACTTTGAGAAGAGTGGGGTGCAGCCAAGAATGATGTTGGGGTACTTGAATAACAGTAAGGTCAAGGCTCCATCCTCAATGGCTTAGATTCAGAGAGTTTGGGAGTGAAGGCAATGGGCTGGTATCTCATAAGCCCACCAAGTGCTTCCTATTGTCTGCTCACAGCAATTTTACTTTTGAGTTCTTGCCTCCATTCTGGAGAACAGCTCTTTTCTGCAAATCATCATTGTAGGATGAGTTAGGGAGGTTGGTAACTCCACCACAGCCTGAGACAACAAAGATAGGCACACAAGCCCCTCATCCAGAGCCAAAGGACCCCAGTATATTGCCAAACACAAAGTAGCTCCTTTGTAGAGGCTGGGATGCATTTGGAGATCTTTAGCAGCTAGCAAAGATACTGTGGACCTTTTCATAACTGCCAAGTACAACAATACACAATAGAGGTTTTGCATTTTGTTTGCTTTTATCTATTGGAATGGATATATATTTTGAGGGAACTACTCATTTGGACTCCATTAAGTAAAAAATGTTTCCTTTGGGTGTTAAAAGCAGTCATAGGAGTGTAACTAAGCAAAGCCTAGCTTTGTCTTTTGACAAGTCCCGACTCCCATTGACAGGAAGTTGTTATACTTTAAAAGATCCTCCTAAAGACTGCTCTGAAATGATATCAGACTATTCCCAACATTTTATAGCAAGTATTGAGGATACTTGGTGTTTGTTGTTTTGCAATGCTTGGTTTAACATAGATAAAATAGCCATGTTATTCGTGGGAGACAATTAAGAAATAACAGATATTTCTTGGTAGATCCCTATAGCCACCACACTATTGTGGTTGTCATCACCCTTTCATCCTGGTGTTGCCCTGGTTACACTCCCATCTTCCAGCTCTACTAGATGTACCCACAACAGTTCTTATCAATGAAATGTGACTGATCTGATAAATGTTATTTGGGTCAGGCCCACAAGCTTGCTCCCTGCAGACGCTCATTTTCTTTCTATATCTTTCCTGATGGGCATGTCTCAGACCCTTGAATGTTGAACCTTAAAATGGAAACCATCTGAATCTTTGAAAGACCCCTGGAAGACCATCTGCTGGCCAGGACCTCCTAGCATGCCAAGCCTCAGACATTTGGGTTTGTTTGGTACAGCAGGGTGAGAACATTCCTTGCCTCACACAGTAGCATCCTGTATGAACACGGTGCCTTCCTGGAGGAAATACTGATCTGCAAATGACAGGCTTAAAAGACAACACTGGAGGATCTGTATGTGTTCTGGCAATGGCTGAGGATAATACCGATTCCTCCCCTGGTTAGGGAAAACCAAAGCAGCAAAACTTTCAGGGAAAAGGAGTGTGTGACATCAGATAGACAAAGGTTTCTTTCTTAGTGCTTACACTATGGTTTCTGAGACCCTCCTCACCCCCATCCTGCTCTTTTCTGGCTCTGGCACTCTCTTACGAGGCCTCATGTGTCATCTTAGAATTCAGCACACTGTAGCCTGTTATTTCGATAGGAATTGCTGACCCATGCTCAGACAGTATAGGCATCACTATACTATCAGTATAGGCCTGTACTGACCATCACAGGAAAAAACATCCAGGTTCCCAAAACTCCCACTGACTCCATCAACAGCTCCTGAGTGAGGTGTGAGCATTGTTGATGAGAAGATGCACATTGCAAAGGTCAAGCCTTTGTCCCAGAAGCACCAAGGTATTCAAAAAGCTCAAGAGAAAGAAGAGGGCTTTGTATCTATCTCATCTTCACAAAAATACCTGGATCTAGGACTGACTTGACAGTGCACCTGGCAACACGTTCCTGGGCTCTGAGCTTGACTTTTTGGGCAGTCTTCTTATGCCTCTGCCCATAACCCACCTAATATTTTAAGAAGATGGATGAGATCTTATTTTCTAAGTCTCTAAGCCAGCTCTTCTTGGGGCCTAAACTGGGAATCCTCTAAAACAAAATTAAAGCTCTAATATCCAGTAACTCAGGATGTGGCTTTTTGTAGACTTTAAAGAGACAATTAACTTAAAATAAATCCTTGGGGGTGAGCAGTAATCTGTTCTGTCTGGAATCTTCATTAAAAGAAAGAAAGAAAGAAAGAAAGAAAGAAAGAAAGAAAGAAAGAAAGAAAGAAAGGAAGGAAGGAAGAAAGAAAGAAGGAAATTTTGAGATTATATCAAGACAACAAGGATGCATACACAAAAGAAAGACTGTGTGGGGATCCAGTGGAAAAGTAGACATCTGAATATCAAGGAGACTTGTTCTTGGTAGACACAGGACCTGCCTATACCTTGATCTTGAACCTGTGGCATCGAGAGCTATGAGGAAGCAATGATTGTTGTTTATGTTGTGCTATTTGTGGTCCATTTTCTGCAGCAGCTCCACCACTAAGGGAGGGGGCACAGGACATAATGGTAACAACAGAGGTTATACTTTTCTCCATTATTTTTTCCCAGAGTGTGTGAGAAATCCTACACCACTCAAAAGCCACAAAGCCTCTACTCAAGGAAATAAAAAGACCTCTTGAGCCTATTGTTAGCAACATACTTTAAGTAGGTTACAATTTAATTTGCCAGGTTGACTTTTTATAAGTGAGACATCTCCAAAAAGTAACTCGGAGCCGGTGTGCCAATGACCTCTCTAGGACAGCAAATCACACACACACACACACACACACACACACACACACACACACACACACACAAAAAAAAAAAAAAAAAAAAAAAAAAAAAAAAAAAAAAAAAAAAAAAACCAAACAAAAAACAGAAAAAAAAGGCCTGGACATCATTCAGTCACTCAAAACACATCTGTGAGAAGGTTCTAATCATGGAGAGCCAAGCAGAACAACAAAACCAAGTGACAAGCACTGTTCCTTTGTCTGACCTTGGTCCCGCCATTCACACAGAACCTTGATGGAGTTTAACAGACCAATCAAAGTTCTGGTTGTTTTAGCGTTCACTTCCTGAGGACATTGTTCACAAGTTTCATAGCTCGCTGCCTTCTCTCATTACAAAGATTTAGGTTTTTTATTATCTCCAAATTTAGAAATCACTTGTTCACTTCCCTACTAGATTTCTTAGAACTTGGGATGAAAAATGGAACAGACTTACTGTTTGCTGGTGTTTTGCAAACACTTATTTTTTTCTTACTGCCACCCATGTGCCTGTCTGTGTCATTATATGCACCTTACAGGTAAGGGAAATGAAAAGAAGGTTACTAAATTGAATTTAGTCTTTTTTTTTTTGGTAATGGGAATTAGACATTTTCCAGTTTTGCATTTCCACAGTGGAACTCATAAGCATACACTATAGGAGATGTCATGTTTTAGGTCTGGACCTTCTGAAGTGGTGTTGAAACTACCAGGAATGTAAAGCTTCTGCCAAGACCTTTGTATAGTAAGGAAAAAGGAGGAGGGGAGGGGAGAGAAGGGGAGGGGAGGGAGGGGGGAAGAGGAGGAACATAGGGTGGGAGAAAGAACTAGCCTCTTTTTTTTAAAAAAAAAAAAAAAAACTTTTTTATTTATTTATTTATTTATTTGCCTTGGTGTTTGCCTGGAACTGGAACTACAGACAGTTGTTAGCTGCCATGTGGGTGCTGGGAATCGAACCCTGGTCCTCTGGAAGAGCAGATGGTGCTCTTAACCGCTGAGCCATCTCTCCAGCCCCCAAGAACTAACCTCTTATAGATGTGTGTAAGGAATTGTGCTCATGTTTCTCATTTCTGTAGCCATCTACTGCCTGTGCTGGACTGTCATACATCAGGTTGATTCAGATCTTCAAATAATGAACAGGACTAAGCTCTGGGGCTTCCCTATGTATGCTGGTCATAGTTTGAAGCTACAATAACTTAAAAAGTATGGAGTACATATTTACAATAGTAGAATTTTTTATATTCTACTCTCCGAGTTCTATATTAGCTACTACTTAACTTCAATTTCTTCTGGTCTTGTAGGTGTCTGTGTGCTTGTCTCATCTAACTAGCAGAAGGAAACTGAAGTGATGGGCCTATGGTTCACGTTCTCTCTCCATTATGAAGATGCTCACAAAATAAAGAAGACAGTTGACCTAACTGAATTCTTTGTCATTAGGACCACTAGGAAACAAATGAGGACATTCTTTAGGCAGAGGGCATTTTTGTGGATTGCTCTTAACAAGAAGTCTTTAGTTTGCTCCAGAAACAATAGATCTGTGGTCTTTTGAAACATGGCCACTGGGAGAATACTTGAGATACATTATTCTTTTCAGTGTAAATCAGAGACATGACATAACATCTACACTACCTGATATGTACTGAGACAAAGTACATGTGCAGTGTCAAAGGAGGACCCAGGTAGCCTAAAAGATGTCTCAGACCTCCCCTAGCTTTGCCTGTACTTCCTGAATGCTTGTATCTTTGTATCATTAATAAAACTTGACATCGAGGGACCCCCAAAAACCACCAGGGAGCTGGATTCTGATGTAAACACACGAAGATCAGTTTATTCCTTTGGACAGGTTCAAATGAACCCAGGACAAAACCCTTTGTTCTGGCGCAGGGGAGGGATTCGGCCCCAGCTCAGGGGTGAGTGGGTTTTTAAAGAAAACATATGTAAGTCGGGTATTACACATCTTGGCATTTCAGGATTGGGTAAAGGAGTATGGGGTACAGTAACTATTGGCTAAACTTTTGTTAGGAACCCAAATTTTGAATCTATTGGCTGTCAACTGCATTCCCAAGATCCCTCCCAGACCTGGGCCCTGCCTTTGGCACTAAATGGTCTTTTCCTAAAACAAAGCTCCGAAATGGCAAATCTGTGCCTTCCCAGATTTGATTTGAAAATATAATTTTTTTCATTGATCCTATTAAACCAGAACTTTATACAACTCAGCTCTCTGTCTTCTTTGGGTCTGGCATTGTGTCTTCTACACAAGACAGGTACTTAACAAAGAAATATAACAGAGTAGATTGGTATATTATAAAAAATGTAAAAGCTGAAGGAAAAATATAGAAAAAGAAATGTGTGCAGATAGACATGATATACATTTAAATAATTTGACCATTTCTTTTTCTTTGAGAATAATGTATATTAAGTATGAATGTGGTTTATCTGCACATTAAATTCAACATTTCTTTATATGAGAACAACAAAAACACTAAGATGGTCTGGGTTTTTTTTTTTTAAGCTTTTCCATTCAAATTCTGTCATAAAGTTCATGAACACATTCTGAATAAGTCTTATTCTTTTGGTTTGTGGTGGGCCATCAGTCAAAGCCTGGAGCTAGTACAGCCAATTTTGGCTCTGTTCTACCTCTATTACATTCAGCATCCAAAGTTCATATTGAACCCCCACTGAGAGAAAAAGTCATCTATATTTTTCCCTAATGAGTAAAACAACCCATATAGACATGGAACCTTAATTCAGATATGCTCTATTGTGGTTAGAAATGCCATACTCTCATTTTCATAGAATGTAAACCTCTCGGGTGCAGATTTAAGTGGTATGTTTTAGAGTTACCTATAGGTGCTGAGTGTCTCGAAGTATCTCCTTGATTGTTCTATAATTATCTTCCAAATCACCAATGGTACTTGCACACTTGTATATCAAAAGATACCCCAACATAAGCATAAGGGCATCTGGCAATATTCAAGGGTAATCTAAAAAGAAAACCTATGAGCAGAGTTACCCATTGGTGGATTAAATGGGCAATGTCTTTTTTGAGTCACTCAAAAACAATCCCTAGAACACACTCTGAAGTTGGAATTTTATTTGGAGAGTGATTTCTGGAATAGGGAGGAAGGAGGGGAAGACATCAAACTGTTGTGCCAACAAAAGTTGTGTTAAGGACAGAATGGCAGCTATTGGCACAGGGCCGCCCCCCCCATTAAAGACCCACCAAATGTTGAGGGGCACCCACCAGAGAAGGCTGCTCAGACATGAGTTTAAGCCAATAGAAAGTTGCTGTTACCCTGATGGTAACTACACTGGGTGTTTGGGATCCTAGTGTAGCCCCGGCTCTTTTTTGGGGTAAACATCGTATTTGAGTTGACCTACTTCAGTTAACATGAACAGTTAGCCAGAATCAGAACTACAGAAGCCAAAAGGCAAGGTTAGCAAGGTTAACACATGTAGAGATTTTCCTATAACAATGGACTTTGATGGGTCAGGCCTTTTTTGTTTTGTTTTGCTTTCTTTTGGCTAGTGGTGCTATGTGCTGAGTTTGACAGCCTGAATGGTACTCCAACATGGAGTCAGTTGTGCTTAGACCATACCAGAAAAGGTGAGACATGCTTACCAGAACTACTTTAAGCTGGGTACTTGTCTCCTGGCAGATATCCCTCATTAAATATCTATAGGGCACTAATCTGTAGATCCCACAAATCACAAAGTTCCTGTGTCAAAGGAGAGGACGAGAGGCAGAGGACAGAAAGATGTGGTAATTGATATGGACAGAATACAGAACCGTTCCCTGCAGTTCAAGTGAACTTGAAGTGGGGAGAAAGACTGTGAGTAGGGACATCAGCAGTGTCTCCATCCACTGACTCATCCCATGATCTAGAGCCAGAAAGTCCAAGAACAAGACAGACATCAGGTACAATTTGATTTGGGAAGAGACATCTGTACTAGAATCCAAGTGCATCTTCTAGACCTTGGGGTGTGGCCTCTTGGCCAGCGTAGATATGGGATTCATCTATGACCTTCAGAGGTACAGCCCTGAGGCAGAGGCCAGTAACAGCTTAAAGACTGCAGTTCACACAGCTCTTTCTCTCTCTCTCTCTCTCTTTCTCTCTCTCCCTCCCTCCCTCTCTGCTTTCTCACTGTCTGGAAGGAAGACCCATTCCCTCTGCACGAGTGAATTATTCCAGTGTTCCCGCCATTAATTCTGTTGTAAGCTGCTATTGACCCCCTTTGATAAATATTAACCTATAAACCAATTGCCTGTGATTAATATCCGGTTACAGGCGAGAAGACTGTAAAGAGGACAAGAATAAAGATGTGGACGATATTCTTTGGATGGTCTGAGGCCAAGGCTTTGTGTTGGAAGCTGTGGAAATGAGGATCTGGAAGACAGAAGGAAAGTGTGGAGGGCATGTTCTAAGGATGGAGTCCATCTTTCCCTGACCAGTTCAATCTTTCTAAACTTTAAGAATTCAATTAAAATATTAGGAATGTACATAATCTAAAATGAGGCTGCCCTAGTCGTCTTATGGAAAAGTTCTTTTATATATCAGTGCCATGATTCATCAGTCATTGTTAGCTTGCTTTGAGTCTTGCTGTCTTGGTGCAGCGGTGTGGGAAGAGCGAGCATTGGTTCCCACACAAGTGCCTAGGCATAGCAGCAAAGCTGGGCAAGTCTTCATGCCCTCCTTAGTTTGCTCATCTAGATTTTATTTTAAACTTTCAGGAGAACTTGGACTTTTTTTTTGGTCAGTACATCTACATTTCACTGAGAGCCTGTTTTAAAATTCTACCCCAGGAACTGGAAAAATGACTATGTGACTACGTGCTTAAGGCCCCAAGTCATAGTTCTAGTTCTCAGGCAGTGATTTCTGTCTATAACTCCAGACCCAGGAGATCTGACACCCTTTTCTGGCCTCAGTGAGCACTGCATGTGCAGACACACTGGAAAAACTCTCAAACACATAAAAATAAAAATGAAGCAAAAAATGTTAAATTATACCCTAATCCAACACAGGCCTTCTTGCCTCTGATATAAAAGATAGCTTTAGTTCCCTATGCCTCCCTGACCTCCACGTGTTACCACAGTCCCTTTCTATCCGTTCTCCTTCCTCATCGGATGAGCCTTTTCCTAGGGAGTGCATATCACTCTATTCTCTAACTCAACAGGGATTTTTCTCCACATACCCCTAGTTCAGCCTTATAAAACGCTCTCCACACTGTCCCACTTTCGTGATACCCAGCCTATGACCTATGTAGTTCCCACTGAGATTCTACCCAGTTATCGGACTCTTGTTTCCCAGCTGTGAGCTGTTCATGTTGAAACCTTGAAGAATTTTATATGGAGAATTCACATTTCCAACTTCTTCCAAAACGCTGAGAGTTTTAGCAACATTAGATCAAATATCATCACAATCACTGCCACTTTCCAACTGTCCTGAGAACCTCAGGGTATCAGTTGGGCTGACATGGCTATTCAGATACCAGATAGTGTCTGATTTAATAAAATATCTAGTCAGTCACTTGCTGATCATAAAATTAATTGAGTAGAAACTTCAATGACAAGGAATATACACTTAATAAAGTCATCTCAGGCAAGTCACTGAATAAACTGAAGCACCAATAATCCCTGAGGCAGAGAGAATCTGATTTGTAAGCATTGAGTGGATCACAGATTGCTGTTCAAGATTCCCAAATGTAAACAAAAAGCAACCTACCAAACATTGTCCCTAAGGAAGCCTAGATTTTTGTCTTATTATGCTAATACTTGGGTTATAACTTGTTGTTAGTTGTTCTTTATTCTTTTGGGGGAGGGGAGCTGCCACCCACCTCCCAAATAAATCACATCAGGAAGCTTATTCTTAATTATAAATGCCTGGCCTTAGCTTGGCTTGTTTCTAGTAAGCTTTAAAAAAAAAAAAAAAATTTAAATTATCCTGTTTATTTTTTGTCTCTGGGCTTTTTCCTTTTTTATTTCTGTATAACTTGCTGTGTATTTGGGTGACTGGCCCCTGGAGTTCTCTTCCTTCTCTGGCTACTTCTTTTTTTTCTTCCCAGATTTCTACTTCTATATATTCTTTCTGCCTGTCAGTTCTGTCTATCCTTTCTCCTGCCTTACTATTGGCCATTCAGTTCTTTGCTAGATCTTTAGATATTTTAGACAGGCAAAGTAACAGCTCCATAGAGTTAAACAAATGCAACATAAACAAAAGTAACACACCTTAAAGTAATATTCTACAACAATAAATATTTCCAAAGAACTAAAGGAAATTATGTCTAAGCAGCTATAAGCATATGAGAAGAATCTCTCACTAGAGATTATGAATATCAATAATGAAACAGAAATGGGAGGAGACTGAAATATAAATTCTCAAGTCCAGAAATACATTGACAACAATGAGAGGTATTAGAAGGGCTCAATAAATAGTGCAACAGAATCAGTTAACTGGAAGCTAGACGTGTGTGTGTGTGTGTGTGTGTGTGTGTGTGTGTGTGTGTGTGTGACTTGTAAAGTAGTATAATCTCAAAGAGGAGTTTCAAAGTTATATCACCAGATTATATGGGAATAGGACAGTTGGTTCTGAGATGGAGAGAAAATTCTGTACTCTGTAGTCGCTTACAGTCATTACAACACAAATTCTGTCAAGAAGAGAAAGGGCACAGTTCCAACTCTAACATAAATGCTTGGCTTTGGGAAAGAGAAATTTCATCATCATATGAATTGGAGCAGATGGCTTCAAGTTATACATTTTTTAACTCCTAGGATTTTTCATCTAGATTTCCATTTCATTGTTTTAAAAGCCTTTACGTAAATATGAAAATACTTCTCAGAGTCCCATATCCTGACTAACTTCTACTAGAGTTCAGACTATGCCAGACGACAGAGTGTCTCAGAAGATACAAAGAACTGGACAGCTTTGAATCTTGCTTTACCCAGGGAGAGTCCAGTCTACATGTGTTATAGCTCAATTAGGGCTTATTATTTGTAGTGTTTCCTTTTATTCTTAAAAGTATCTCATGGAGAGATGTTTGACCATGCCATTACCCAACACAATACCCCAATGGCTCCTGTTTACAGTGTAAAGGGCAAAGAAATGAAAGAAGAAAGACCCTGGGGCCTGGCTCACAATTAAATAACCTGTCAGGGTGAGTCACATTTTCACAAAGCTGAAGAGTTATTTGAACAATTGATATTTCAAGCATTATGAGATAATTGTGCCATTTTGTAGCCAGTACATCCTCTGGTAGAGAAAACTAAACCTCAGGAAGTTATAGGAGGGGGTAGATAAGCTTTAGACAAAGAGAATAAATGGCAAGGAAAATAGTATGAAATAGCAAAGAAATGAATCAACATTGAATCACAGGCAACAAAAAATATTGCCATTGGTCCGTTTCAAGGATATGAACCAGAGGGGAAAAAATGAAAGAAATGGTCCCTGAAGGGCTTGGCAGTTGGGAAAGCCCAAGACAGTACTGGTACTTTTCCCCAGGAAACACTTTGATGTCTGAGGTGGTTTGAGATTCTTTGTATTGTTTGAGATCAGCTCTGCTGCCCATATTAGAAGCAGAGACATACCTCAGTGTGGGATGATGACACACAGAGGAGACTAGTCCAGAAGCCTTCTTACCCATGGATTTTCTCCCAGAACCCTGGAAATGCTTATTGGTGGTGACAACATCTGAGTGGCTTTCATTGACTTAATTTTCCTTGTAACACCTCACGTCATTAACTTAGGTTTTTACTGTATGTTTATATGATGTATTTGTCTAGGTAATGTCAAAGTCATCTCCTTTTTTAATTTTTTAAAACTTGTTATGTAGTTGGGGCTTGCCTTGAATTCCTGATGCTCCTACCTTATTTTTCCAAGTGTTGGGGTTGGTTTCAGGTATAATTCAGCAACCATAATGTCATAAAGTAGAGAAATTGACTCATATTTTTTGTCAGTCACTCTTATGCATTGTTTCTAAAAAATCAGTCTTGGGCTAGAGAGATGGCTCAGATGTTAAGAGCACTGGCTGTTCTTCCAGAGGTCCTGAGTTCAAGTTCCAGCAACCACATGGTGGCTCACAACCATCTATGATGACATCTGGTATCCTCTTCTGTATACTGTATACATAATCTTAAAAAAAATCAGGCTCATATAACTGGGGTTTAACTTTGTATCTGTCCTGACACTTGCCTACTATTAGAGTGTGATGTGTTCAGTTGGGGAGCAGGGAGAACCCTGGAGACGAGTCAGAAAGAAAGAAAACTCCCTTCTGTAACTCCACCATCCTTGATGAGAGGCCAGACACCGTTAACAGCCTTTTTGCTAAAAATTCAAGATAACAGAGAGCTGTGAATCCCAGTTTTTAGTGATCTACCTGTACTTCCTTTGTATTATAGTCAACCATGGCAGAAAGCTATCCAACCTCTTCTGTGTCGAAGAGAGAGACATGAGTTATGAAGTTATTTGGAGGTAAGCTATTCACAGTGGGGATAGTGTGATAGATAAAACTGTTCATCTCATGCTAAAGAAGAGAAATAACAAGATCCCACAGCCCCCTCAGGGACCCATTCCCAGTGACTTATCCCTGGAAAGTTCACCACCTACCACTAACATCATTGTTTAAGTATAAAATCTTTACAATGTGAGCCTTAGGGAGATGTGTAAGATCCAAACTGTAGCAAGAACTTTTTTAAAAATTGCAAAACAAAAAAAGTTGGAGGAGTTGGCTGTTGACTCAGGGTGTGGAAAGGGGCATGTTGACTTTTAAATGATGTCCGTACAGCAGTTCTCAACTTGTGGGTCATGACCCCTTGGGGAGTTGAATGATCCATTCACAGGGGTCACATATTAGGTATCCTGCATATCATGTATTTACATTAAAATTTGCAACAGTAGCAAAATTACAATTATAATAGGTCATTGCCTGAGAGTGCTACTGAGATCATAAGCTCAGCCATTTGTTTTTGAGATGATCTTTGGAGGTCTTCTCTGATGATTGTGGTTCATTTCCCACTGCTCTGAGTTTCCAATTTACTGCCTGACTGCAGAAGCTCTCAACAGCTATTTGCACGGAGTCCTGGTGCTTGGCTGAACTATCTGTCTCCCAGCTGTGCTTGGAGGGGCCACATTCACAACACATGCTTTTCAATGAATAAGCTTTCCAGGCACTCAGTGGTGGGGAGATATATTATGAAATAATCTTGTGGGTTTGGACAGAGGACAGTGGACCACATTTTATGATTCAAGACATATGGCCACCTTGACTGTACAGTCAAATTTCCAGGCAGATAACCAGACCATCTTCAGGAAAAGCAAGGTGAAACAGGATAGTCCCTGCATCATTGAGCCCTGCTAGCTTGTAGTTGGTTATCAAGCTGGAAAAAATATTGAAAGTATATTGAGCGTTTGATACTGCCAGCGTGTAGTGTAGTAAGTTTTTAACCATGTTCCAATAAATAAAGCAATGTCTCAGTTACAGCTCATATTTGGAGATGATTGTGGTTTCTGACTTATTTTTAAAAAGCCTGTCTGCCTAGTGTCCTGAGGAAGTGCACTAAAACCACAGTGATTGTAAAACGGTAGTGTCTGCTGCGGCCCCAACAAATGAAGCCAAGAGATGCTTAGCAGTGCTCATTACTCGGCTGAAAGGTAACTCTGTAATTATTTTAAAGGAACCTAGGATCTAATTGTGCCTCCTAATAGTGTAGATTTCTCTTTGTACCTCTGTCACTCTCACTAGGGTCCCTAGTGAGGCTGTTGGGAAATTTCCCATAGACTGAGTGAGTGCTCAGGAGATGACCTTGCTGTCCCCTTAGCTGTGTGGCTCTGGGTGAGCTATTCACCTTGCCTGTCTGTGTTCAACATCACAGTTTATGGTTTATGGTTCAAAACTTTCTTCTTTTTTCTTCTCTGGTTGCTGGATGGCTTTTTGGTGTTTTGCTTTCTTACCTTTGGCAGTTGTCCAATAGATTTCTAGACTACACTGGCTCAATGATTTAACATGTTTGGCTGATAATACACTGCAGGCTATGCATGGTTAATACTTGCATAGATGCATACACACATGTGCCCACGCATAGGGCATGGATGGAGCTTCTAGAGGCAGAAGGTAGTGTATACACATTTTTAAACAAGATATAAAGGACTTCAGATGCTGATAAAAGATGAGGAAATAAGGAAAAAAGCCATCCAGGAAAAGGTGGATTAGTGAGAAATGAGGTTAGTGTGTCTTTAAAGAGAGGGTTTGACCAGTACTTTAAAGAGAAGCTATACTGAGCAGAGCCCTATAGAGCCCTGGATCATGAGGATCAGGAAGAGCAGATAATAGAGATGGTAGAGGCCAGAGGTTTGGGGAGCTGGTAGGTTTGCACAAAGCCCAGATGTGGGTGTGGCTACAGCAGTAAAGAGAACAGTGGACTTTAAATTGCAAACAAGGTACAGAATTAAAATTGGTACCCACCGGAGTCAGAGTGGGGGGCTGGGGGCCTTGCAAGTCTGTGTGGGGACTTTGGTGACCAAAATCACTAAAGGGACACATCTGCAACAATCAGGAGTGAAAGTGCTAGTAGCCTGGACCTGAGGCAGCAGTGTCAGGGAGTGCGATGTGGTGAGACTGAGGGTCTTTAAGGCCCAGGCAGAAGAGTGACACGCTCCAACCCCTGTGGCCCTCCTAGAAACACCAGTCCCTTCCTGTCCCCCATGGTCCTCCAAACACTGCTACTTCTGGTCAACTTTGCTCAAATGTCTTCACAACACTCTAAATTTATCCTGCCCGGAGGCATCCCCAACCCCATCCCACTCCAGCAGCCTCTGTTGTTGGTATTACTATTACTTATTTAGCTCCTTAAAAGGCTGTGAAAGTCTCCTCTACTCTCCATGCAAAATAAGTGAGAATTATTGATTATATCCACATTGCTAAGTGGGTCTGCATCTCCTTTCAATCTCTCGCCTCTGTACTTTTCTCTCCTCTCTTCTGAACATTCAATTCTACAAGTATCAGTAGTTTTCCTGGATAAGGTACTCCTACAAACAAGAATAAGGAGTGTTCAGGGGCAACTCTAGCCCGAATGGCTGACTATGAGATGAAAGCCTGAGGAGCCATGGACAGGCTTGAACCCCAGTTCCCTGATCATACCAGAGAAGGAGCAAGTGTTCATGACACCCACAAATGCTGAGCCTCCAGCTGTGGTGGTGGTGTCTGACATACTGATTTGCACCCCAGCAGCTTAAGAGACCCATAGTCATTATCCATATGATGCCAGAATTTTTCTTTCTTCCTTCCTTTCTTTCTTCTTTCTCTCTTTCTTTGTTTTCTTAGCTTTCTTTAGGTAGGTCTGCATATCTGAAAGCATTTATGATGTCGTGTTATTTTCTCGCACCAGAAGACAGGAAATAACAAAGCTAGAACATCTGTCTTTTGCAGGCGCATTCGAATTGAACTGAAGATACTGAATTTGTGTGTGTAATAGTCAAAGTGACACAACTATTGGGGAAATAAAAGATACGGAGTGATCATTTGGGAAAAATAAATAAAATGGTGTGGATGCTTAGTAACAAAGACTGGGGAGGCTGAAGTGGGTAGAAGCCAGGGGAAAAAAATTCATTTGAACCAATGATGCCTCTTTTGCTCTGTCTAGCTCTCTCATTTACAGTTCTCCAGGGTGAAGGTTTAACTCCATTAAACACTAGTGAACTAGGAGTCCTATCTGAATCTACTTCTGCAGAGTCCTGTAAAATATTGGGGATTTCAAGTTGTCCTATATTTTCTGATATGTCTGTTTGCAAGTAGGGTCTATGCTGAACAACAACAACAACAACGAAAAAGCTTGACCAAGAGGCTGAAGCTAAGGTCACAAATCAGCTTTTCTCTTTTCTCTCTTTCTTTCTTTCTTTCTTCTTCTCCTTCCTCCTCCCCCTCCCCCTCATCCCTCCTCCTCCCCCTCCTCCCCTTCTTCCCCCCTCCTCCTTGGAGCTTTAAAGTCCAAATAAAGCAACAAAACTCCCCCCACAGAACCCTAACAGCTTAGGTTTCCAGTTTTCAGAAGATTCCTGTTGTGCAATTTTTTTCTCATTATGAATCTCCTTTCACATTGGAATGTTGATCTTAAGCAACTGTCTCCTCTATCAAAATATACAGAACTTCTTTTAACACAACATCCTCTTATTTTATTTGGCTGGATAAAGTCAGCTTTGTACAAGGGCACCCAGTGCTTGTCAACTGTGTTTGGCCTAATCCTCCTTGAACATAAAGAAACTAAACTACCATTTCTGTTTCTTTGCTTAGAAGTGAGCTCTAAATTCAGTTTCATTTTATAGCACTCGCTAGACATGGGACGGGGTCAAAGATGAAACTTTAAAGAAGATGATTTTCATAAAACTTAACGGTGCCCCCAAGTGGCATAGCTTGGTTCAAGATATAGCACCCCATGGCAATTCTTTGAGAAACCATTCTTTCTCTTTTAAAATAATTTTTTAAATTATGTGTATATGTATGTGTCTCTGTGTGGGTATATTCATGTGTGTTTGAGTACCAGCAAAGGCCAGAATCATTGCATCTTCCTGAAGCTGGAGTTGACAGATATTTGTGACCCACCTGGCATGGATGCTGGGAACTGTGCTCAGCTCCCCTGCAAGATATAGTTCATGCTCCTAAGTGCCAGCCCCAGCAGTCTTGTTTCTTAGAAACGGGAGAAATTATTTTGAAATAGTCAACATCATCAGTTAGGTGTATTACCACCACCACCATCATCACCACCACCACCATTACCACCACTACCATGATCACCACCATGATCACCACCACCACCACCACCATCACCACCACCATTACCACCACCACCATGATCACCACCATGATCACTACCACCACCATTACCACCACCACCACTATCATCTTCATTTTTGGTTGCCGGAGATTAAATCCATTATCTTGTAAATGTTAAGCATGTACTTTACTATTAAGCTACACCTCCAGCCCTTAAGGTATATATTTTTTTAAAGATTATTTATTTATTTGTTTGCTTGCTTATTATGTATACAGTATTGTGCCTGCAGGCCAGAAGAGGGCACCAGATCTCATTACAGATGCTTGTGAGCCACCATGTGGTTGCTGGGAATTGAACTCAGGACCTTTGGAAGAGCAGCCAGTGCTCTTAACCTCTGAGCCATCTCTCCAGCCCAAGGTATATTATTTTTTTAAGATAGTTCTGCAAATTCTTCAAATTAGCCTTTAATTTCTAGAGTACTTGAGATAGTTCTTGCTACTTAATGCCATGACAGAGAAACTCAGATGCAAGCACTGATGCCATAGGGGTGTCCAACCTTTTGACATCACAACATAACGTTGTCATCTACAGATGTGTTGGGTCATGTTCAGAGCTATCCTGAGATACATGCAGCCTGACAAACCTGTGAAAGAGCATGCTTAGTGGATGATTTCCTGAACATTCTCAAAGGGAGGGCAGATTAATTTAGAATAAATTGTTTTTAGCTGAACTGACACTAAGCAAAGAGAGGAAACCTGAGCGAAATGGTGATTTAAACTAGATTAGCAAAGCCATGCCTGGTCTTCTTTCTCTCTGTAGCATGTGGTTTTTAGGAGGTGCAATAACCTGTGTTCATCAAGGTAGTGAAATGCTACTGAATGCCCTGATATGTGTCAATGATCGAGTGATGGGGAGAACGAAAGCACCACATTGGCCACTATTCCTCAAGGCTCACTCTGAACATAAACTCTCAAGTTGGTGGAAAACCATCAACCAGACCTCCGCAATTCTCCAGTGCAGTGATAGTGAAGAATGTGATGAGAGAGACTGGGCAGCTCTGTCTCAGTTAGGGTCTCTAGTGCTGTGAAGAGACATCATGAGCGGGACAGTTTTTTGTGTGTTTGTTTTGTTTTTTGGGACAGGCTTTCTTTGTGTAGCCCTGGCTGTCCTGGAACTCTCCCTAGACCAGGCTGGTTTTAAGCTCACAGAGATCTGCCTGCCTCTGCCTCCCTGAGTGCTGGGATTAAAGGCGTGTGCCACCACTGCCTGGCAACTCTTATAAAGGAAAACATTTCATTGAGGTAGTGGCTTACAGTTCAGAGTGTTGGTCCATTATCATTCTGGTGGGGCACGACAGTGTGCGGGCAGATAGGGCGCTGGCTACATCTGATCAGAGGGCAACAGGAAATGGACTGTGAAACTGGGAGGTATCTTGAACATAGGGAACCTCAAAGCCCACCCCCACAGTAACACACTTCCGCCAATAAGGCCACGCCTACCCCAACAAAGCCACACCTCCAAACAATGTCACTTCCTATGAGCTTATGGGGGCATTTACGTTCAAACTACCACAGCAGCTCAGGGGTGTGGCTACATATTCCCAGTGTCTTTTGCATGGTTATTTATTGGTCCTTTGGCCCAATTAACAGCCCTAGAAGGCCAGAAAGCAGTGCATCTCCCTTCCCCCAACCTGACTGGGTAGATCTAGTTAATCTTGGTACATGTAGACATAATCTGGGGGCTGGGAAGACAATTCATTTCCTAAAGTCAAGGGAGCCACTCAATGTTTGCACTTTCTACTTTTTTTTTTTTTTTTTTTTTTTTTTTGGCATTTTATACAGACCACACAGAAGGGTTGAAGAAATTGCTTAATAACTTTAAAACTCTTTAAAATAAGGAAAGGAAGCTGCCTCTGAACACCTCCTCTATTGCTCCCATAACGAAGGAAAGATTTGCCTCACTAGGATGTCATGGAGGCACCCTGACCTAGTAAATTCTAGGAAGACTTTGTTGCTGCTGTTCATCTCATGACTGCTGCAAGGAAGATGCCAGTCTGTTGTACAGAAAGTCACACTGATGTGGCAGACAGCAAGAGACTGAAAGGTTGAAGTCCTATCATGAAGAGTGAAACCCTGGGCTTCATGATTTTGTAAACGTGAATGGTGAAAGGGGCAGGCTGGGGCGTGAGGAGGCCAACAATTACAAGGATAAAACATACTTAACAGCTCTTACTGGGCAAGAGAGTGAGGATTAAGACGGGTACAAGAGTTTATATATCCAGCTGCATTATTCATACTGGCCACTAGAGGTCGGGCCTGCACAGTATTCCTTGTTCAGAATCCCACCTGCAGCATTTGTCTGAAATTCTCAATTTCTATAAGATTAATATTCTGGTATCTCAGACCAGATCATCTTTGTGACAAGGACCCTGCATTATATGTTGCACATGAAGATGACCTCTAGAAGTTAGCAGTCACAGACCCTCAGCCATGGCAATAAATATCTCCATTTGCTAATTATCCTCTGGGGAGGAGAAATTGCCCTTGGCTGTCAACCATTTGTATATCTGTTATTTCATTGTTATAAGGTTCAAACATCTTTTCCATCAAGATTTTTATTTAGCCCAGAGTAAATGGGCAAAAGCTATAAAAAAAACCACAAGTCTTCAGTTATTTCCCAGTTAAGCGTTTGAGCATGATTGTCAGATATGGTACGGACACACGTCCTGTTGGCTCTCACTGTCTGCTCTCTAAGTCTTTCCAATCTCCCTCCAAGGGTTCAGACTACAGGAAGCAAGGTGTTTTATACACTGACTTACACTGAGAGTTTTGGCCATTTGAACTTCTGCGTCGGTCACTGTGTTGAGGGATTTGCACTTTTAAAATGAGGAAGCAGCTTGAGAGAGAATGTTGTGTAAGCCTACCAAGAGCATCTGTGGTGTAAAAGTCGCAGGTCCTACAGAATCTGAAAACAGAGTTTAATAGCAATCTAAGCCTCAACAGCTAATTCCTTGGCACTTATTTAAATCATTATTAGAAACTTAGCAATTGATTTATTCAAAGCAATTCAGTTCCAAAAAGTTCCCGCAGTCAGGTAGAAAACCTCCAAAAATGAAATAGTCAGAGACACAGAAACACATGACCAATATTGCCTGTCCTTGTGATTAACACTGGGGTGGCCTTATTCAAAACACAATTGCACAAAAGTATTAACTTTAACATCTCTAAGGACCTAACATACTGTACACACACACAGTACAGAGAGTGTTAAAACAGAGTCCAGAACTTCTACACAACAGAAAGGCCATGCTTGCTTATTTGCATGAAAATACCACCCACAAAGTTAAATAAATCTGAAAGCCCCATGTGCTGTTTTTAAATCCAAGAACTCTAATTTTGATTGCGTGATAGATGGCTGATAAGAAGGTCAATATATAGATTTCCTTTTAAAAAAAAATAAGCATTTATTTTGAACCTAGCATTGTGTGCAAAGAGAATTCTTAGGGACTCCAGCACATGTTCCAATTATTGAAAGGAGGAAAACCTCAGTCCTTTGGAGATGCCAGGACTTGCACTGAATTTATCACGTTTATTTCTGTTGAGTATGCAACCTTGTTAGCATCTCTGAAAATAACTTGTTATTTTAAAACACCAGGCCAAGGATCTTAAACTTAAATAAAGCAACAGCTGTTCTATTCTGAACAATTTTTATGTGTCCCAGGAGAGAGGCGGCAATTCAGTTAATCTGCTGATACTAACTTTAAAAGCTTAGATATACAAAACAAAAGGAAAACAATAATAATCAATTGACAAAATTAAATAAACAATTGCCTTGAACACAGACTCTCTGGGATAAAAGGGGGGGGTGCATGTACTTATTTAGTAGCCATACCCTTGGCCCAAATGTTTGTTTGTTTTTTAATGGTAATAAACCCAAACTTCAATATTGGTTTTCAAACAGTCTTCCAACTGCCACTGTATTCCAATCAAATGCTACATGTAATCACTATAGAAAGAATAGTTAAAGGTTCTGCTAGGAAATATAATAAATACTTCCCAGCACTGGTATCCAAAGCACTCGGGAAAACAACTTAGAAATGAGACTTGAACATGTTATAAGTTTTCAGCAGGTAATCAGTTTGGCCTTGCTTTAGCATAACACAGCTTCAAGTGCTATCAGCACAGGAAGCTGACAATAAATAAAGCCTGTATCCCAGTACTGGCCAGTACTCATCACTGTATCTCAACTACTGCTCCATCTCTCCCAGACACTTGTTAAAAAAAGTCCAGACAGATTGCTGAGGTGTAGTCTGAGTTTCCTGGGTACCCACAACTTCATCAGCTTTCTTCTGGGTGAGGAGAGAAATGGAGCAGTGGAGGGTGAAGGCAGAGAAACAGTTGGGGGAGAAAGCACATCTGAAATCCCTCGACCTGCCTGCTGGAGCAGCAGCATCACCCTGGAAGGGATCCCCTGCCAGTCTCTGGACTTAACAGAAAATCTGGCTCTGTAAATGCCTTGAACTGTATCCCTGAATGGACCCTCCTAGTCCATGATCTACCACTGCTGAAAAGAACACTCTTGGCCTTCTTGTACTTTCCCAGTTCTAACAGGAAAGCCCTCACATGCCCTCCCCACACCCCAGCCCACCCTCAAAACTGCCTTCAAGTTAATGATATCTGGATCGACTCTTGAAAGTCAATCAGCTTTATCATTCCGGAGACTATTGCTGGCCTGCCCCGTTCTGAGTGATTATGATGGGGGGGGGGGGGTGGAGGAGAGGAGAGGGAAGGGGTGGGAGGATTGAAGAGAGGGGAGGCTACAGTCTGGTTGTAAAGTAAAGTAATAAAAAAGAGACCATTGCCATTTTATATCACAGATGAGTGTAATTTGTTAAACTTTAAAACGTTATGAATGTAATGTGGCAAACTATATATGTGTAAAAGCAACATTGTTTTAATTATGAACTAAAATGTCTGACACATTAAGCATGAATTATAAAAATCCTGACTCTAAACACAATGATAGAGAATTTCCCAATGGGAAAATGAATGGAAATTCTCTTTTCTATGCGCACTATAGTTAATAGACTAGCAAATCTTAATCGGAATGATAATGCTAAAATAGTAAAACTATACTTCTATAAAAATTTACAGATCTTCACCCACAGGGGCTGCTATCATATGTGAATGTAGTATTAAGTTTCTGACCTGGCCTTTCCAGCCTTGCCCTGAGGTTTAAACCCACTCACAGCCCTGCTGCTGCTTTGCCCCAAATAATCACACAAAGGTTTATATTCATTTCATGCCTATCAGTATATGGCTCAGGCATATTGCTAGCTAGCTCTTGCATCTTAACCCATTTCTATTAATCAATCTTGCCACATGGCCTGTGGCTTATTTATTTCTTTACATCGTGTTTCTTGGGTAGCTGGATCTCTCGACTCTGCCCTCCTTCCCTTTTATATATGCTCAGATTTCCCAACTACTTCTCTGCCATAGGCTAAAATAGTCCCTTTATTAACCAATGATATTTACAGCATACAGAAAGACATCCCACATCACAACTCTCCAGCATCTCCCTTCCCTTTCTCTCTTCTTCCTAGCCCCCTTCATCAACATCATCATCTTCTTCTTCATCCTGAACTTCTTTCATTTCATTAAGTATGAGAGGTCCACCCTCTTTGCTCCTCTCCTTCTTCTGGACCTGCTTCTTGCTCACTTCATCTCACCTATGAATAGAATCCACACAAGCTGGTCTTGTAGGACGATAGTCATTACCTGTGTCTGTGAACACTAGAGGAAGGATGGAAAGAGGGATGTTGCACAGCAGGTACAGCATAATTATTTAATAGAAGGAATAGATTCTGGTGTGCTGTGCACACTATAATTAGCAATAACACATTTTGTATCTAAACATGGTTTTAAAAGACTTTGAATATGCTCACCATAAGGAAATTGCTAAACTCTAAAGTAGCGAAAATATTAAAATAGAGTTGGTCACTATAAAGCATACCTGAATCAAGACATTTCATTAGACTGCATTAATAGCAGTGAACACATATTTTATAAAGGCAACGAACCAAAGGTAAGCTATAAAAATTAAATACAGGGCAGGATGTGTATAGGTTTTATGCAAGTACTAAGCAATTTTCTATGAGGGACTTGGGCATGGCCATCACCTAAGTCATTGTTCTCTTGCTGAGAATGAACTGTTACTGTGAACACTGACATCGGCAAGAGGCATAAACCAGACTGTCTCGGACACACTGTGACTGATGATCATTCTACTTACCATCAATTTGACACTCTAGAGGTAAAGGGAGACAACCAGAACAATGGTAATTCTAAGCCTACCTGTGCTGTGTACCTAATACTTGACAGACACTCTTGCATGTCAGATCATAGAGACAATGGAAGCTTCCAGGCTCTGTGACCTATACCTTGAATAATAGATACACTTTATCTTGTGCCTAAGTGCGCCCTCTGATTTGCTCTTAGGAAAATCTCTTCTTGCATTTGAATTCCACACTGTCTACCAGCTCTCTCTCTCTCTCTCTCTCTCTCTCTCTCTCTCTCTCTCTCTCTCACTTTCTCTCTCACTCTTCTCTCCTCCTCATTGTCTTCAGACAAGTTCTAATTCTAAAACTCCCTTTCCTGATCCTAACACTCTCTTTGCCCCATGGTCTGGTCCCACTCCTGCATGTCAAATCCCAACTCTGAAACAGTCCCTGCACGTGGTTTTTCCATTCTGGGCACGATCTCTGCCGAGCTAAGGATGGTTCTATCTTTCAGTTGGCTAGAATCATCAGCAATCTTCCTCTTGTTCCAGCTCTTATGAAGCCTTTTACAATGCTAAGCATTCCTAATAGACACTGGTCTCCTTCATTCATCTGACTGACTTTGTTTTCCCCTGCATCTCTTGGACCCTCAACTCCACCATCAGGACTACCTCAGGAAGGGGCCCTGCTTGGCTGTTTCTACTTCCTGCAGGTGGCACCAGAGACACGTGCATCACAAGCAGGTGGGTCAAGAACTGTGGGAAAGCCTGCAAGGCTTTGACAGCTGGGGCTCAAGTTGGGTGAGCAGGGTGGGGTGGGGCATGACTGAGGGGTGCTCATCTCATCTCACCCAGTTGTAGGGAGAAAGGTGGATTTAGTCATATGTGTGGGTTGTCAAAGAAGAAAGCAAAACAGGGAAAAAAATGGCTCAATAATTTCAAATCTATTTTTTGTTTCTAAGAGAGTTCTAAACAGTCTCATATGGCTTCTTCCATTTCTTTAACTGGAAAGCAGCCTTGTGTGAAGATGCACATCCAGCAGAAATGCCTTTCCTTCATGAGGCCTGGTGTCTGTTGGCACTGTGTCTGAACCCCAGGCTGTTCAGCCCAGGAGGGTGTTGGAGACAATGTCTGGTTTTCTCATGACCACCAAGTTTACATATTTGATGCCCATAAGCTACGCTGGAGCATTGGGACTTAGGACAGGACTTCTTTGTGGCATCTCTCACCTGTGGGTTTGTGGGGAACAGCCCACTATTCAGACTGGCTATCTGGGTTCTCTTCACACAGTATGTGCTTTTACATTCCAGCCAATGGACTAAACTCTGAGACCATAAGGCAGGAGAAAGGGAGACTGGAAGCTGAGTAATAGGATGCTGAGGATTCCCATCTTGACTATGACAAGAGGCACCTTTGTGTGCTCTGTGCTACTTCAAAGGCTTGGTAAAAGTTCATGTGTAATGGCCCAGCAATTCAGGCCTGGCAGGGACCACAGGGATAATCTCATTTTGTGGAATGCCAGTGTTGATCTGGCCTCTATAATGCCATAAAGCCATATGATAGCAACATATTTTGCATTCCTTCAGTGGGAAGCTATTCACTGCTGACTGCAAAGCAGGGTGTGATAATGAGGTGAGATGAGAAGGCATCTAAGTCAAATTCCTCAAGTGTATAACATACCATCAGCTTCCAGTTCTCTCTCTCTCTCTCTCTCTCTCTCTCTCTCTCTCTCTCTCTCTCTCTCTCTCTCTCTGTCTCGTAGCCCAGCTGACCCTACCTGCCTTTTCTTCCTTTGTTTCTACAGGTCAGTTTTCTAAGCCATGACCCTGTCTCCTGGGTGAGCTGAAACCAAAGTTCACTGCGCTTCTAAATGACAAATCAGTGACATGAACTCTGGATTTTAAAAGTAGTGCAAAAAGAGACTAGTTATTCTCAACTAAAGGGTTGTCCTGTAGGTGGCTAAAAACAGTGAGCAAAACTTGTTGCCCTTGCAAAGGACCCAAGCTTGGCTCCCAGTACCTATGATGGATAGATCATAACTTCCTGTACCTGTAGCTTCAGGGGATCTGATACTCTCTCCTGACCTTTGTAGGGTGCACACATGCACATATACACATAAATAAAAGTAAGACAAATATTTTTTAAAATGTCCCGTAGCCAAAAGGGGACTGAAATAATAATTTGAAATATTTTAATTTTTCACTTTCAATCTTCTTCCCATCAAGATTTTCATCTTTTTAGGTTACAAAAACGGAGGGGTTCCATCTATGTTTTTTCCATTGTGGGCCAATGAACAAAGTGTTGGTTTTGTCCATGAGAAGAGACACACACCACCAGATGCCACACAAGAGTTTATTCAAGGGAGTTACTGAGTGGGAACTGGGAGGGAAGTGGGGAGGAGAAAGAGAAAGAGAGATAGATCATCAGCCTTCACATGTTTTCTTTTAAGAGAGCAGGATTTACATAGCCACGCCTAGGGGGCGTGCCCTTCGTATGGCATGCTCTGCATACCATGTGGTGTGCCAGGAATCCTTACCCAAAGCCAGAGCAGAAACCTCTTCAGATCAAAAGAGGTCAGAGTGGAGTGTGGGAAAGAATGTCTAGGAATAACAGGTAAGTATATGCCATTTATCACCACCACCAGCATCATCATCAAAGGTACTGTGAACTACCATAAGAGCTGACCCTGACCAAGGTGATAAGGGCCTTCCTGCTAGATAAATGGGCCTAGGAAGGGTGGAAGATCTGCCTGAAGGCTGAACCTGTCTGTGAATGACTGAGTCTCCCTCAGAGAGGATCTGCTCCTGCTTGTGTGCTGGTGGAACCACACTATTTCTCCTGTCAGTGTCTAGAGAGGACTCTGTTCTTCCTGGAAATCATCTATATGAGGTGATGAAGTGAAGTCAGGAGCTTATGAGTGTCCTAGAGACTGGAAGAAACAATTTCCACATGGCTAATAAAAACTGGAACCAGGACCTGGCTAGGACTTGGCTTTCAATGCACTTCTGCTCCACGCAAACAAACTCAATGTGGAATAATAACAGTTTTATGTTATGTCTGTGTGTAAGAATTTCCACCAGGGAAGCTGGACACGTTATTATGAGTGGGGATTTTATTGCTACCTATAGAGCAATTGGGCCGGTCACCTAGCTCTGCACAGCAGAAGTGGGTAATAGACCGTTGCCCCAAAGGGCGGGGGTTTTTTAAGAAAAACCTACGTCATCAAGATGTGACACACCTTGATGTTCCAGGATTGGGCAAAAGGGTAAGGTGCAGCAGCCACTGGAGTTTTCTGGTGCGAATCCAATCTTTGAATCCATTGGCTGCTACAGAAGTTCACAGACCTGGGCCCTGCCCCAAGAATGAATTCAGGTCCTTACATTTTAAACAAGTAAATTCCTGTTTACTTCCAATACTTGGGTATTCCCTTTTCCTCTTGGTAACTGAATGTCTTCAAACAGTATTACTTTTTATACATGTGTATTTGTGTGTACATATGCTCATGTGTGTATAAACACACACACACACACACACACACATATATATATATAGGGGGCATGTGTATTCGTAAGTGGAAGCCAGGAGACAGCCTGGAGTGTCACCTTTAGGAATGCCATCAACATCTTTGAGATAGAGTCTCTCAATGGCCTAGAACTCACCAATAGGTCAGACGGGCTGACTAGCCAGGAATCCTCCTGTCTCTGCCTCCTCATAGGTGGGATTACAAGCACATACTACCATGCTTGGAATTTTTACATGAATTCTGGGGATTAAGCTCAGGTCCTAAGGCTTATGAGGCAATCACTTCATGATTGTTCTAATTAGCTTTAAATATCATTTTGACACAATCTAGAATCATCTGAGAGGTAAGTCCCAAATGAGGAAATGCCGAGGTCAGATTGGCCTGTGGGCATGTCTATGAAGGAATTATTTTATTAATTAAAGTAAAAGGTCCCAGCCTGTTGTGGGTGGTGGTGTTCCCTGGGCAAGCGGTCCTGCACTGTATAAGCATGAGCCTGAAAGCGAGTCAGTGAGGAGCATCTTCCATGTTTTGTGGTACTTCCTTGGCTGTGGCTGAGTGATAATGATGCAAGGAATAGCAAGCAGGCATGCCTTCAGGTTCTTGCCTTGTGTTACTGCCCTGACTGCTAAGGCAATGGTCTGTAACCTGTCAAATGAAATAAACCCTTTCTCCATTCAGGTGCTTTTGGTCAGATCATTTTATGGCAGCAACAGAAAGAAAGCTTGAACACACACTGAGTTATCTCTGTAGCACCTGAATAGTATGAATTACAGAAGAGTTATCTTGCCTTCGTTAAAGGAACTAATTTAGCCTTAGTCAGGGTTTCTATTGTTGTAAAGAGACACCATGACCGTGGCAACTCTTAGAAAGAAAAGCAGTTAATTGGGGCTGACTTACAGATTCAGAGGTTATTATTGTCATGGTGGGAAGCAAGGCAACATGCAGACAGACATGGTGCTGGAGAAGGAGCTGAGAGTTTTATATCTCAACCTGCAGGCAACAGGAAGTGAGCTGCCCCACACTGGGCATAGCTTGAACATATATGAGACCTCAAAGCCCACTCCCACAATGACACACTCCCTCCAATAAGGCCACACTACTTTAACAAGGCCACACCTCCTAATAGTGTCACCTCCCTTTTTCTTTTAAACCACCACCACCACAATTAACTGTCAAAATGCTACTTATTTTCATGTGTAACATATGTCAGCTTGATACAAGGTAGAATCATCAGATAGAAGGGAGCTACAATTAAGAAAATACCTCTGTAAGATGCAGCTGTAAGGCATTAATAAGTGGTCAATGGGAGAGGGCCCAGCCCATGGTGGATGGTGCCATCCCTAGAATTAGTGTCCTGGGTTCTATAAGAAACCAAGTTGAGCAAGCCGTAGGCAGCAAACCAGTAAGCAGCTCTTCTCTGTGGCCTGTGCATCAGTTCCTGCCTCCAGGCTCTTGCCCTCCCCATGTAAATCCCTGCTCTCACTGCTTTTGATGATGGACAGTTAGAGGAAACTATGAGCAAAATAATCCTTTCCTCCCCAACTTGCTTTGGTCATGATATTTCATGATAGCATTAGTACCCTTGCTAAGGTACCATGTGTCCAGCATTCCATTTGGATGATCTCATTTAAGTTATGGCATCACCATGTTTCAGATGGTAAAACTGATTCTTGAAGGTTAAGCAACTTTCTTTGATGTATCATGGAGCTTGGGTTTAAATCTTTCTTCACCCATATAATCAGAGTTTGAGGAGCAAACACACAAAAAAAATCCACTTCCCTAAATAATCTCTCATCTAGCTTGTAACTGTCACCAGTTGGAATGACTACACAAAGGAATGTGACCTTTATGTGGGTTCTTGATACTGTAAAGACTTAAAGTCACCACAAACAATGGGTTTCTCACAAACATTGTCAACATTTTAATTTCTCCTCATTTTAGAGCCATCTAAATTGGCTGGAGACCACATTCCATCTTGTAATGATGCAAATAATGCATTAGAAGGCATTTTAAAAAGAAGAGTAAGGGGTAGGTATTCCACAGGGAGATAATCCTATCTTCTCTCTTTGACACTTTAACCATTTTCTCTAAATTAAAAGCTCCAAGTTTATTAGTAATCCCTTCCTCGCCTTGTGTAAAGAAATCCAAGCATTTCATGTTTCCCTATGCGCTAATTAAAAGAGCTTCATTTAAATGGCACAGTGGTCTCAATACCAGTAATAACTAATTAGGATCATAAAATGTTGAGCCTGAGGGGAATCTGTTTAATCAATTCTTTCCATCTGTTAGGGGAGGAAACAAGCTGGGGTGGTGACTTGCCACACTTTGGGGATCAGAACTATTGCTTCCCAGCCCACTTGGTTCACAGTTGTTCAGCATCAAGAAAATCAGTACTTGCAGGTGGCTGGAGTATGCTGCAGACCACTAACAACATCCAACAGGATTAGACTTCAGCTGTATGTATGCTAAGCCTAAATAAGGAAAATAAAATATCCCTCTGTCCTAAAGATAAGACCAAGAGTGTTTTGGAGGCTGGCAGAAAAGTCCTATGGCCCTGATTGGGCTTGCAGGTATAGCAATGTTTGGTGAAATCTTACCACAAACCACACATGATGAGTCTGTAAATCCATATTATAAGCGTGGATCATAAGGGATTAATCCACTGATCCTTTCATAGCTGAATGAGTTCTTAGAAATTGGAGCAGGTTGAAGGAAGTGGGTTGGGGGAGTGTCTTTGATGATATATTTTATCCTCAGGTTCTTATGCTTTCTGCTTCCTGGCTGCCAGCAAGGGAACAGCTTCTCTCTGCCTTGTCCTTCTGCCATTGTATTCCTGCTTTATCTTGGGGCCTGAAGTCACTAGAACCAACTGACCATGACATCATGAGCCAAGTCAGCCTTCCTGCTTTTAAGTTGTTTTTGTCAGATGGGCTGTCATCGTGAGGTATACAGAACGCAAACCAAAGTTACCCATGTATATCACAGTTTCCGCTCAAGCTGACAGGTTGCTTTTGGTTGCAAGTCTGGCGCCTAACTCTGGATAGATTCAGTTCAAAGGGGACTTGAATGGTTTATGCAAAAACAGCCCGGAAAGGATTAAGGTACTGCTGGTTTCGGGGATGAATGGTTAGATCCCAATCCCAGGTCAAGATCACAACCCTTTCCTGTGTCTTGTCTTCATTTTGTACACTAGCTTATTTGAAAAGTCTGAAATCAAAGCTATCCATAGTTCCTCTACCTCCCCTCCGGAGAGCTTTCAGTGGAAATCTTCAGTTTAGAAAAGAACTAGCCCTGCTCTGGTCATGAGTATACCCCGACGTGCCCATCACAGGGCAGAGGGGAGTCTTAGAAGTGGGTGCCAATTCCTATTTCCCACACATGCTGGGGCAGGCAGTAGAATGGACGGCTAGGTTCCCAGGATCATGGAAGGCTGCTGGGTAGACAAAACATATTTTCTTAGAAGCGGAACAGTGGCCTCACAGATTTTCTGCTGCAGAAAAGGTCAAAATGTGAGTCTACACTTGAAAAGCACTTTATTACAGAACTAAAATTGGGAACGAAAGGGAAATGAAGTCATCGTTGGTTTTACTAGGAACAAAGCAGGACTAACATTGACCGTCCTGGCAGCCAGAGGACTGGCATTTTGACAACCCCCAGCATTGCAAAATGTAGCCCAGGGAAGCTAGTTCTGGAGAGCCCTGAAATCTTCCGGTCAAACCATCTCCCAGGGGCGCTACTTGTATAGGGGCATCTCTAATCCTGGCTTCCAAGGTAGAAAATGATAACAGCCACGTATCAAATCTTAGACCTTAATTATTCTGACAAATAGTTGCTCCAAAAATTCAGATTTAACTTAGAGACCAGACTTTGAAAGAAACAAAGTTAAGGCTCACATTTGCAAAGAAATGGCCAGGCTACCTGCCATTCCTGCCCATCCAACGCTTATTCACAAACCTCTACACAGAGGGCCGGCTTTCGGATAAGGCCGAGAAAAACACGAATCCTCTTGTTCTGAGATGCTGTGGTCAGAGGAACTGGTTGTTTCAAAGCCAACTTAGGTCCTGCCCTACTGTCCGCTCCCCTCCCCCATCCCAGCCTGTTGCCCAGAGCTCTCTCTCCAATCAGGCACCTTAAGCTCCAGATCTGCAAGCCGGGGAGGGGACTACCGACTCCCTGACCCCTCTGTCGCCTGCATGGCGATGGAACCCACACTCTAGCCCCCTCTGATTTCACCGTGGCAGCCAACCCGCGCTGACCCGCTGCAACAGCTGCAGGTAGTAGAGGTGCCCCGCCCCGTCGGGCCCCGCGTCTGGGGGCGCCGCCCCTCTCCAGGCTCCGGGGACGTGTGGAGGGCAGTGGCCGGCGCAGGTAGAGCTCGGCGCGGCCCGGAGACAGCGCGGCGGGATGGGGCGGCCTGGGGTCCGCCGCCTCGTGCTGCTCGCCGCCTGCCTGGAGCTCTGCGGGCCGCGCGGGGCGCTCGGAGGTACGCGCCCCAACTTCTTCCCTACCAGGCCAGGCCAAGCGGGGCTGCGCGGAGAGGGTGGGCGGTCGGATCGGGGCGCGGGCGGAGGAGGCGGCTGGGCGAGCGGGGCTAGCGGCCCTCCCGACCCCAGGCGCGCTCAGGCCCGCGGCCCCGAGCGGAGCGTAGGGGAGGGCGCAGAGTGGCCCTGCGCACAGGCTTCGCCGCGGCCGATCGCTTCCAACTCCCAGCCCAGGCCTGCGCCCCTCCACCTTGCAGCGAACTCCAGGACTGGGCGTTTTAAGGCTGGCCATCTGACCGGCAGAATGGCCTACTCCTCAGGTGGCCCTGGCTAATCCTTTTTAGCCTGGGAGCTACGTGGTCTCATGTGACCTGCGAGACAGTGGGGACTCCAGTTCATCTAGGATATTCTTTGACCTCCTGGCTCCTCGTCCTGTCCCACCGTAGAGGGCCTTAACTTTTCTGAGTCCAAATAAATACATATTTATTTTTCCTTGGCGTTTTTGCCTACCTTCCAGATTACTAAGCACGTGGTTCTTTAAACTTTTACATGACTGAGCCTCAGTTCCTGGGCCTTCCCATCCTCAATTCAACAGAAGACGTTCAGAAATTCTAAACCACGGGTGTTGCATGTCTGTATATTTCCTATAAGATTCTGAAGATTTACCTTCATTTCCAAGGTGGCCAAACAGCATTGCTGTGCGTGATCATTGCGTGATGATGTCATTTTAGAGTAACCTCCTCATCCTTCTTGTTCACGTGGTGAAGAGGTGGCTTGGAAAAGCTGTACTATGTCATCTTCCGTATGTCCTGGGCCCAGGCCGTCCTGCCCCTTCTGGCTCCAAGGGTGGGTGTGGCAAAGGGCTGGAGGCCTGGATCTGCTTGCTGCAACTGTGACTGAAGGGACAGGTGTGAAGAGGAGGGAGATTCCAAAGGGCAGTGACTGGCCCTTGATAGATCTAGTTGGTATCAGACAGGAAGCCAGTAATAGTATGGGGGCAACGTGAAGCTGCTGGCTTAGGCTTGCGCTTCAAACCCAAGGACCATCCTCCTTTTACAGTTACTCTGCACGGTTATGTCTCTGAGTCTTGGTTTTGCCTCTGTAAGTTTACTACCATAATAACGTCTTCAGAGAGGCTTAACAAAAACAGCTAGGACACAGTAGGTTGTATACTCCTTTAGGCTAGGCAGGTGGCCTGGTTGTTGAATAGAGAATTCTAAGCAGGCACTTTAATATGCATGTTCTTCACCCATGGCCCCAACAGCATGACAAATATTGTAGGCCAAAATCTACTTTGTGATGCTTAGAAGAATGTTTTATTGTTATTCTTTTATGTGTACAGGTTGTAGGGAGGGGAGGAAACCCTGAACCCCACCTTGTCACAGACCCCAGAGCCTCCGATCCATATAGAAATGGCAAAGCCTTGCCTCTTTGGTGGGGCTAAGAAGGAAATGAAAAAGACTTCCTCTGGTCCACGTGTGGATGTTGGTGGTTATGTGTAGAAAATGTCCACCACAGGTCCTTCCCTCCTCCCCATTTTGGACAAATACATCTCTACAGTGTCTGTTCCTGAGAACCTGCCACCTTGATCCACCTAGGTACCACAAACCCTGCCTCCTGGTTCTGCTATATGCATAACTGTGTCTCTCTATTCAACTGTATATAATAAATACACTGAGCTTCTGGTCAGATGATCCGACCCTAGCATTCTGTCTGTGTGTCTTTTCTCCATTCCCTTCCCACCCCAGTTAGATCCAAGTCCTTAAAATTGCATGTGGATGTGGAAATGGGTGTTTTACCTACATATATATATCTGTTTCTCACACATGTGCCTCGTCTTGGAAAAGACCAGAGAGGGGATTGGAGACCCTGGAACTGGAGTTACAAATGGTTGTGAGCCACCATGTGGATTCTGAAAATTGAACCCAGGTCTTCTGGGAGATCAGTCCATGCTTGTAACTGCTGAGCCATCTCTCCAGTCCTGAGGATATTTTCCTGAGTTTGCCACCTGTGTAATTTGAGTCCTGCCTGCCTCTGATCGCCTTGTATAATTCAGGGTGTTTCCTTGAGCAATTGAATTGCCCAGGGTGAGCTCTATTCTTAGTGCTCAAAGGGAACAGGGTGGGCTAGGTCAGCTTGGCAGGTCACCAGGACAGAAGCCATCTTTGGCAATAGAGATTGTCTAGTAAAAGAAGTTTTAGTGCACAGGCCTCATGCATTCTCTTTGTGATTCATACCATTGCCATTTGCCACTTTCTGAAGATAAGAGGGTGTACATTGTACTAGATCTATATTATCAAGGGATTATCAGTATTTCTAATTTTGACGACCTTCTGGTCAGGTATTTCTCTTGTATTCTAACAAGGCTGAATGGGCACTTGTTCTACCTGAGAACTGCCAGACTGACCTGTTGCTTTGCGTTGCTGCTTATTACATTGTTTTGAATGTCTCTACTCATGAATTGCTTGAGAGAATTTTAAAAAACATATTGTATTAATTATTCTGCTATGAGAAAACACCAAAAGCTGAATTTGTTTTAGAAGAAAAAAAGGTTTCTTTAGTTCATGACTTTGGTGCTGGCTCTGGTGAGGGAATTATGGCAGATGGTTTTATGCCAGGAGCCTGCATAAGACTGAGAGGCAGCTAGAGATGTCCAGGGTGGGGCTAGTCTGGCATTTTAGAACAGTTCCCTTCAAAGAGCTAACAAGGGTTCCCTGAGCGCTATCCCAGTCTCTTTTGGGAGTGATGCCTTAAGTGACCTGATGGTCTTTACCTTTTAGTTTCTGTCAACTCTTTTAGTCATAGTAGAGACTAGGCTCCTAACTGTTGTTGTTGTTTTTGAGATAGAGGTTCTCTGTGAAACAATCATGGCTGTCCTGGAACTCATTCTGTAGACCAGGCTGGCCTCGAACTCACAGAGATCCACCTACTTCTGCCTCTTGAGTGCTGGGATTAAAGGCATGCTCCACCACCACCACCACCTCCACCTCCACCACCACCTCCAGGCTCCCAAACCTTAAACTATTGGGATACAATCTACATCCAAACTGAGGTACACAAGCTACACAAGCTGCTGCTGCTGTTTCTTCTGATCCTCCTCCTCCTCCTCCTCCTCCTCCTCCTCCTCCTCCTCCTTCTTCTTCTTCTTCTTCTTCTTCTTCCTTTCCTCCTCCTCCTCTTTGGGGATGTGTTTGCTTACAGTGAGATAATGTAATTGATGAACATAGTTCATCACAAGCCTGCATGTGGTATAAGTGAATGCCAAGAGAGGGGAGGAATGCCAGTCCACTCTGCAGAGTTCCGTTTGCCTTTGGAAGGCTTTTGTAACAAGAGGTGGACAGCCATTTCACATGCCACTGGAGACAGAATTTCAACCACATCGAAACAAAGTTATTTTTTTGTCCTTTTGGTTTTTAGATGACAACTGCCTCAGAAGCACTTATATATTCTTTTGGCTCTGCAGTAAATATCCCAGCACTCCTTTTATTGGTGTCTTAAAACCGGTGCACAGATTCAAATTCTTTTAGCAGTTGGTGTGACTACAGCAGATGGCATATAGAATGCTGGATCCTCATAGTTGAAACACCTACCGCCTGACCATGGGTGCACAAAAGATAGATAAGGATCAAAGAATTCTGGCAAGGGCATTAGAAGGTGGGTGCTTTGGGGGAGGAGAGAAGGGCTTGAAGGGTTGTTGATCTCAGATCTTAGGGGATGGCACTGTCACTCTAGGGAGGACACCTGGGCCCAGCATGGATGTGTGTCTAGGAGGAAGCTGGGCAGTAGATACCACATACAGAGATTGAGTGGTTGGGCACAGGCTCTGGCACAGTAGAGGGAAGCTGGTGATTCAGCCAGAGCAGACTGGGCACCAAGACTTCCTCACTCACTCAATCAACAAGGACTACTTACATGGAGACTAGAGGGACAGCAGCCCCCAGAGTAGTGCCAGACACAGAAATTCTTCGCTGAGGAGAGGTAAGGGTTTGCTGTGTTTGCTTTGGTAGCCTGAGGACCAAGACCAGGACAATTGTACAAAGACTAATATTTGGAGATTTATAAAGGCCATTAAAAGAGCAGCCAGTCACTCATGCTATAACGGTACTTTAAGTGGTCAGGGAAGGCCCTCCATATGGAGAAGGTGGCCCTTCCCTGCCTCAGGCTGCTGCATTCTCACTCATACTCGTCCCTTTTGTACTACACTTAGCCAGGCAGGACTTTTGGTCCCTTGCATCAAGTCTCTTCTTTATGTTTTCCCTGCATTCTTCCTATTCCATTCCCTAGATCTTGCCCAGAAATCCCTCCACTCCATGACCTTTAGCCAGACTGAGTGAATCAGCTATGGTCCAATTAATAAAAATTGTGATTGCTTGATTAGCTGCTGTGGTTCAAAGCCTTGGTCTCCAGCTGGTGGTGCTGTTTGATAAGGTCATGGAAACTTTAGGAGGCGGAGTCTCACTGGACAAAGTGTGTCATTCGTGGCAGGTCTTGAGGCTTCCTGGCTTGGCCTCGCTTATCACTGTCTGCATTCGGAGTGTGGGTGCTCTCTGGCCAGCCAGCTTCCTGCTCTTACCATCACACTATCTCTGCTTGCTGCCGCATCTTCCGAGCCAGGATGGAATGTATCTATCTGGAGCTGTGAGACAAACTAACTCCTTTTCCTTTGGCTGCTTTCCTGGGGTATCTTAATCATGGTAACAGAAAAGTAAAATAGCAACAGTCTCTTGTGTTTGCCTTCAAATCTTCAGAACCAATGAAACTCCGTCAGCTCCTTTGTGGACCTGGGAAAGACACATTTTACTTCCCATGTTCCCTCCCTGTTTTCTAGTTCATCCAACCCCCCCCCACACACACACACTGTACTGATATATATTTAATAAAAATAGTCTGGAATATCAGGTGACAGAGCCAAACCTTGAAGGTCAGGGAGTGGTGACCCAAGCCTTTAATCCCTCACTGGAGATGCAGAAATCTATCTGGATCTCTGTGATTTCAAGGCCAAACAGAGCCAGGTGGTGGTGACTCACACCTTTAATCCTAGCTCTAGGAAAGTTGATCCAGGAATTGAAATAGCTGGGTGGGGAAAGAAACATTCGAGAGAAGGCAGAAATTCTTCCCTTTGCTGCTCACCCAGTCTGAGGGCTTGTGGAGATAGGACCTACCCCTTTAGGCCTGAGGAGTTGGCTGGGTGAGAATTGGCTGTGGTTTGTTCCTTGCCTCTCTGATATTCCAGTTTTTCCCCATAGCTGACTCTGGGTTTCACTATAATACTAAATAGAATTTGTGCAATATCCTACCAACTTCACTACTTTGGCCACTCTTCTTTCTGGAAACCTTTTTGCTCTGACAGGCAGCCAGCTGTTAAATTAAGTCTTTACCTTCTCCATATAATACTCGACATGCTAAGCACTCAGGAAATAGCAAGTCAAATCTAAACCCAAACCAAAACAAACACAAAACCAAAATCCACCAAAAAACTAGGAAGTGTTTAGAAGAACAATTTAGAGTCAATTGTAAGGTAAATCTAATGACTGAAAATTGTCTTGTGGGAGAAATCACAGGCCAGGATAAATATTTGCCTTCTAGGAGCACTATGTTTTAGCTACCTTTTTACCAAACACTGCTTGCAGTGTGCATTTCACCCCGTATTTCAGCACACAGGACAAGGACAGTGTCTTCTTCCCTTTTCTGTTCAACCAGATTAGATACTAGAATCATGACCTTGCCTTCACCAGAGGTCAGACTGATTTCATTTGCTTTCCTGTTTGTTTCTGTTGTTATCCTGAGATGTGTATTAGGGGCTGAGAAGATGGGGTCAACAGGAGGTAACTGTGGACATCAAGTGGCTTCAGTCTGTCAAACCAGACGTTTTTAAACTCACTTCCTTATTTTTCTCTGGAGGGGATGGAATTTTCTGGCCACCAGCTGGAACTGGAATTGACTAGTGCCAGGGAGGTGAAACGTGGGAAAATATAAGGATGTTGTTTATGAATGTTATTTAGTCATCTCAGTGGTAGATCTTATGATTTAGAAAATATTTCCTGGCTTTGAACACTTAACAATACGGCCTCCTGGCCTGTCAGAAATTGGGATGTGGGGGGCATTCTGGAGAATAAACTCAGCTGGCTGGGAGGTTTGTGATTGTTTTGCTTTACTGTAATGAGTTTAGTTCTATATTCTAGCATCGAGTTTACTTATTAATATATGTATTGACATTGATTGACTTTTTGAGTGTATCTTATCAGTTATGTGTGTTGTAAGTACAAACAATGTGTACTGACCAATCCCAGCTCCCCTTTTTCCTCCTTCCTTCCAGCTCCTAGTTATCTCTTTTCTATATTAAGGATGAAAAGAAAAAAAAAAAGAAAGGAAAAGAAAAGAAAAGACTTCTGCATAGGAGAGAGTGAACATGTTTGCTATTCACTAACCTAAGGTTCCCTGGTTCTACCCATTTTCCTGTAATTAATTTTATGGCTGAATAATAATGCCTTATATATCCAAATATTATCTCTGTGTGTCAAACAAGTATGTGCCATTATCAGTTATCCACAATTTATCTCATTTCATTAATCCATTTGTCTGCTGCTGATTTTTTCTTAGCTACTACAAATATTTCTGCAGAAAACATGGGCATGTGTGTAGCTCATCCCTTGGATATTCTCTCAGAAGGCTGGGTCTTATGGTAGATCTATTAACTGTTTTGGGCAGTCTCCACATTGATTATTCTAATTTACATTTCTTAACAGTGTACAAACGTTCCTTATACATATACTTAGCAGCATTTGTTATTGTTTTGATAATAGTCACTCTAATTGGGGTAAGATGATATCCTAGTTTTGAGTTGAGTTTTCCAAGTCACTAATCATATCAAACACTTTTCACACATCTGTTAGCCATTTGTACTTATTCTGTTCAGACCATGAGTAGGAACTTATTTCTCTTGCCCTGGAGGCTTCTGGCTCCGTATCTAGATATCAGCCCCTGGTCATGTCTTCTGTTGTTCTCAAGCTGTTCCTTCTGTGATAGTTGTTTCGTTTGTTGTGCAGAAGGTTGTTATTCTGGGGTAATATACCTTTGCTCTTTTATGTGATTATGGAGTCCCTTCTGTATCAATGAGATATTTGAGGTATTTTCTTCTAGTAATTGGAGGGTTTTCAGGTCTTATGTTTAGGACTTAGATAATTCTTAGTTGACTTTTGTACAAGGGTAAGAGATGGAAGTCAAGCTCCAGCGGTCGCTTTCCCAGTGCCATCTCTTTAATGTATGTTTTTGATGCCTTTTCTGTGAATCAGTTTGTTTCTGAAATGCCTACTATGTCCCATGATGTTTAGTTACTATGACACTGTAGTATGCCATGCCTTGGAATCAGATATTGTGATGCTTTGGCATATATATATATATATATATATATATATATATATATATATAGTTTAGAATCTGGTGTTTTGTTTAATATAAAATTTAGAACTTTTTATCTAACTCTGTAAAGAATACCATTGATATTTTAATTGAGATTGCCTTGAATCTGCAGATCACTTAAAATAGTATAGACATTTTAAGAATATAAATTTTCCAATTCATGAACATGAGATACTCTTCTTTTCTGTGTGTGTCTTTGATTTTTTTTCTAATTTTCCTTTCACTTTCTTGGCTAAATTTATTTTTAGGAATTATGTTTTATTGCTTTTGTTTATCTTTACAAATCTTCTGTTTCACTGATCTTTATCTGTTTTAGGCTCTATCTTGTTTATTTCTTCTTTGATCTTTGTTAATTTTTTTTCTCTGACTAATGTGGGCTTTGATTTACTCCTGGGTCCTTGAGCTGTATCATTAGGTTACATATTTAAAATCTTTCATTTATTATGAAACACACTTCCTCTGCTTTTGCTGTGTTCTATAAATTCTGACTGATTATTTTTATTTATACTTTTTAAATTTTCTTTGGTTTCTTTTTTTTTTTTTTAAACTTTATTTATTTATTTGCCTTGGTGTTTGCCTGGAACTGGAACTACAGACAGTTGTTAGCTGCCTCGTGGGTGCTGGGAATCGAACCCGGGTCCTCTGGAAGAGCAGAGGGTGCTCTTAACCACTGAGCCATCTCTCCAGCCCCTTCTTTGGTTTCTTTAAGGACCCATGGACTGCTCAATACATCATGTAATAAATTTGTTTAGCTTCTGAAGTTTGCTCTTGTTAATTTCTGGTTGTATTTCCATTGTGATCTGAAAAAAGTACTGATATGATTTGAGTTGAGTTTGTTGAGATTTGTTTTGAATCTAATATATGATCTATTTAAGAAAGCTCTATGTAATGGAGAAAAGAAGGTATATCTATAGTTGTGGATGCATTGTTCTGAAAGTGCCTGCTTTGTGGTTGGTTTGAAAGCATTAATTAATAAGCTCAGCTCACCAATAATGTGTCAGTGTCACACTTAGAAAAGAAATCAGAACATTTTCCTTTGGTGTCATTTAACAAAGAACAAGCCCAGATTTGAGTTCTCTACCTCATTTTCCCATGTGTTCTTTCCAGTCTGTCAGTTGCTTGAGTCTGAAACCATACAGTTCTGAAAGCTGTCTTGTAAATCAGTCCCTGCACCACCAGCAACCCCTTCAAGTATGTCTGTCTGTACCTGTGTGTGACTCTCTCTCTTTCTCTCTCTGTGTCTGTGTGTCTGTGTCTGAGTGTCCCTAACAAAGGGCTCTACACTGTGTTTATTGAATAGTACAAAAAGTATCACATAAGAAAGGAATAAGGGATAATTCATAGAAATCTTTAATAGATTTCTACAAGGGATTAAGTCATTGACTCCAATTGACCCAAACTGACCCAGATAACAAACATTATTATATTATGTATCAGATAATATCCATATGTTGCATTCAGCATTATGGAGGATGTCCATTTATAAGGCTGCTTTCAGTCTCTATTTGCTATTTCCAGCAAAGGATTGTCATAGCACACCCGCATTACTCTGAGTCAGGGATATGGGAGAGTATGTAATTTAAAATTACAGCTGTGCATTAGCTTTGGTTTTAAAAGCTGACTACATGGAAATGCAAGACAAGTAAGGTTGTTTTTTTTTTTTTTTCATTGTTCTCTTAAAGGCATGTTAAACAACCCGGGTGGTTCCAGTCTTATGTGACCTCAAGGTGTGTTAGTAACTCCGGCTGTGAGGTCCAACAAAAGTTCCAGTTTCTTAGAATGCAAGAAATATCTTATTGTATTGTATCGCCAGACCTACTAAAGCCATTTGACCTAGACTATAATGTAATTATGTTTGTCGACTTTTGGTTTGGATGATCTGCCCATTGATGGAAACATGTTACTAAGTTCTTCCACTGATTTTTGTGTCAGATCCTATCTTTTTCTTTACCTCTATTAATGATTGTTTTATGGAATTTTGTGCATCTATACTAATGCATATATATTTACAACTGTTTATAACTTTTACATTTTAAAATTATATTTATTCGTGCAAGTGTGTGTGTGTGTGTGTGTGTGAGAGAGAGAGAGAGAGAGAGAGAAAGAGAGAGAGAGAGAGAGAGAGAGAGAGAGAGAGAGAGAGAGAGAGAGGGAGGTATGGGGTGTAAGGTGCCATGATATGCACGTGGAAGTCATAAGACCACACTTGAAATTGGTTTTCTTTTTCCACTGTTTGGTCATCTTAGAAGTCTGCTCTTTGGCAGCTAGACAGGGCAATACATGCCTATAATCTGAGCACTTAGGAGGTTGAGGCAGAATTTTGAATTTAAGGCCAGCCTAGAATACATAGACTCTGCTAAAAATAAAATTTCTGTTAGTCTAATGAACATTTCCTTACGTATAGCTTGGAGCTTCTTTCTTTCAGGGTTTAGAATCCTCTTTGTTTTATGATATTGACAGTTTGACTGTAATACGTTAGTGTGAGCATCCTTCTGGAACATATCTATTTGGGTCATTGACTCTCCTGTCTGGACATTCAAACCTCCCCCTAGATGATGGAAGTTTCTAGCTATTACATCCTTTAATGGACTCTACATGCCTTCCTGATTTTCTTTTCCTCTAGGTGCTCCTGAGATGCAGCATTTGAACATTTAATCTTGTCCCAAAATTCTTGAAGACATATAGTCTTCTTCCATGTGTGATAGAGATCTTTCAGAAGTCATCTTCCAGTTCAGATCTTCTTTCTCTACTGATCTATTTTGTAGTTGAGGCTTTTGACTGTATGACCTATATTACTATAGGTCATAAATGACTTGTTGAGCTCCACATTTCCAAGATTACGTCTTAGATTTTCTAATGCTTTTGTCTCTATACTAGTGTGTGTATATATATATGTATATGTTAGGTTTGATGTGAAATTTTCATGCATGTATCTGGTGTATTTTCTCATCTCCTCTCCTCCCCAGTTTCCCTCTGTCCCACGGTCCCCTCCTCTTCTCCAGCCATTACCCTTCTGCTCTCATGTCATCTTCTGGCTCTACATTCTAAATGCTTCACACAAGAGAAAACATGTAATACTTGGTTTTTGGAGTCTGGCTTATTTCACTTAACACGAAGATCTCTGTTTCTTTCATTTTCCTACAAACAGCAGTTTTGTTCTTCGCTACTGAATAAAACTCTGCTGTGTGCATATACCACATTCTCTCTTGCTCAAGTTCTAACTAATATGATCTACTCTTATCTGGTCTTACTTTATTTAAGTGTATTTTCTTGATTGTTATTCAGCTTCCATATCATCATTATTAATAAATTCTTATCAGCCATTTCATTAATGCTGTTTTCTTTCGAATCTAGTGCTAGAGAATTATGTGTTTTCTTGGATCCATCATGTTGCCATATTTTTTCATTCTAATTTTTTGTGTCTATGTTGGTATGTGATATTGACTTGTTCTAGGGCACAGCAGTGTAGTCTCTTTCGCTTCCCTGACTATAATAAATGTTACAGGCACAACACAAAGTATGGCAGAGTTAAAGAGACTCACTGTCGCGCCATGCACGGTGGCTCACGTCCACAGTCCCAGCACATAAGAGTCAGAGGCAGGTGGATCTCTGAGTTTAGGGCCAGCCTGGTGTATAGAACTAATTCCAGGATAGCCAAGGCTACATAGAGAAAGAAATCATGTGTCAAGAAATCAAGAGAGAGGGAGTGTGGGAGACAAAGAGAGAGACCTGGAGACAGAGAGAGCGAGCTGCTGGTCTTGTACTTCAGTGGGTGTGATATGGGTGTCCCCTGGGCAACCAAGAGTCATCAGACTGCTGGGTGGGAAGGTAGTATGGGGCGGGGCAGTGATAGTAGAGCAGAGATTCTCAACCTTCCTAATGCTGCGACCCTTTAATACAGTTTCTCCTGTGGTGATCCCATCATAACATTATCTTGTTGCTACGTTATAACTTAATTTGCTACTGCTCTGAATGATAATGTAAATATTTTTCGAGATAGAGGTTTGCCAAAGGAATTATGATCCACAGGTTGAGAGCCACTGTAGTAGGGAGTTCTACATTTGTGGATTGTGGGGGTAGGACTGAATAAGTAAGTGCCTTGGGCACCATCTTCTGTCCCAAAGGGAGAATAGAAACATCGAAATCAGTACAGGGTTGGTCCACTGGTGGAGACTATTTGGGTGCTTAGGTGTCTACAGTCCTGGTATTGGCCTGAGTCCACATATAGCTGCAAACATCTTTGTTTCCAATGGGCAAGCACTGAGTTCTGGAAGGTGCAGTCTCTATCAGTCTACCCACTTTAGATGGGACATGTCTGTTCCTACCATGCATGCTGGGCATGGAGAAGTCTTAGACGGTAGGGTTACAGCTGCTGTGCTGGGTCAGGTTGGTCTGTGAGTCTGCAGTCCTTCTCTCCAGTTTGGTGCCTGGTGACGACAGGGAGGAGGGGTTCATAGTCCCTCCAGCACTATTAGACAATAGCTTCCTCTTACGCTGGGACCAAGCCATGGGAGTTCAGGAGGAGAAGATAATTCTCTTTTAAAAGTAAAGCTGCTATGTAGGCTGCAGTTTGCTGCCCTCACCAGTTTGCAAACCCATGATGGCTAGGAACCTCCCCAGGAACTAAGATTGCCAGAAGTGGCTGTCATGGAGTTTGCCAGGACACTTCTGTTCATTTTTGCCCCCATAAAGCAAAACCCCCTCCCTGGCTGGGAAGCCCAGTGGCACTCGTTGAGATGATTTATATCTTTCTAAACTGTCATCCCAGGTCTTCTAGAGTCTCTCAAGGGTTGATTGTTGGAAGAAACCTTCCTGAGTTCCAGTTGTTTTCTCTGAAAAAGGTGATTGTAATTGCTAGGTAATAGTGTCTCTTGATATGTATGGGAAGACCTGAGAGGCCAGGGCATGGAGGGTGAAGGAGCTCTCCCTCTCTCCTCTTTTGTGATCATTCTAACAGATATAGGGAGTGCTTATGACATCTCGAGAATGCTGCAGAGGCCATACCTTATACAAAGATAAATACCTTTGTATAAACTTAATGTTTTGGTAATAAAAACCAAAACCACAAACAAAGAAAAACACCTAGACTGTTGCTTTTTGTAAATCGAACTATATTGCCTTTACCTAAATTCCTAAATGAGACCAAATTTTACTCAACTATAGAATGAAGGGTCTATTAAAGCATTGTAATTTGTTTAAGTAAATGCATGCTTGTTGTACATATATTTCAAGTAAGATTCCTTAGCCAGAGAGCCTGAGATGGGAGGAATCTGAGTGAGATTTCCCAGGTGAGAATATAAAGAAGCAAGGAAAGTAGCCGAGGTCAGAGGTCAAAGAGCAGAGGTGTGGCATCAGCTGAACAGTCTCAGCATGATCCCACAGTGAGCTCTCCATCGTAAATGTTAACACTGAGTTCTGTCCCATTCAGTCATTGGCTAGCCTTCCGGGTTAGCTGGCGTGGTTTCCTAAAGTTGTACAAGGACGGGTACGGAATTCAGTGGAAGGATGGGTCTGCGTAGCCTATGAAAAGGAAACCAACAAGATTTATTATATCCTTCGTGTGCTAGGAACTCTGCCAGGTACCAGAGACACAAAGATGTAAAAGATACAGTCTCCACCTTAGGGAACTCACAGAATAGTGCAGAGGAAAAATGTGAAAATTGCAATTTCAGCCGGCTGGGTAGAGAAGATGAGATAGAGAATCTTAGAGTGCCTTAGGGCCAAAGAGGAGAGGAGGGAGGCATCCTGGGTTAGGCTACCCCAAAGCAGTCTCTGCTCCGAGATAAATGTGCACAAACTTGATTACAAAGTGTTTTTGGATTGGCCTCTGGGTAAAGGACAGGAAAAAGAGGGAGGCTGATTGGAAAGAAAGGGTTTAGTCTGTGATGTCATCTCAGTGACAGTCTTGACTAGACTCAAATGTCCTAAAGATGCTGGGGACTATTTTCCAATAGCATTCATATCAAGAGCCCAAAGTCCTTTATCAAAGTGCCTGTCTCAGAGTCTACCATGGGCTACCCCACATATTACTTGGATTAACTCTGTCATGTTAAGCCAGAGATTCATATCTGAGTGCTAATTTTCCTTTACCTAATGATTCACTGTAGATCCCTATTCCAGCTAACACCTCTTCTTGCTTCAGTGGCCACCTGAAGGTGTAACATCTTACGCTTTTGGCCTTTGCCAGCATGCCACGGGGACCACCATCCTTTATTTATTGCCAAAAGGCATCCGAGGTAATCACATGCGTCCGTGTCATCTTTGCATCTGTGTCATCTATCCCAAATCCAGCCAACCATGACCCCTGGTAGGTTGGGCTATAACTTGTCCTTTGCTTTTGGATCTAGCTGCTGGCAGGAACAATGAGGTCAGTCCTCAGAGGTCCCATGGTATCTTGTGGAGAGAGGGTTCTGCAAATTCCGAGGTGCTGGTCTTGATAAGACAATAACCCACATCTGCTGATGCATAGGGCTCAAGCTGGTATGGGAGTCAGGATGCCTCAGCAGAGCCTCTGCCTGTCAGAGTGAGTTTGTTCAAAGGCTTTTGGAGCTTACCTACTCTGATGATTGGTTCCTTGGTGTGACTCTTCACTTCCTCTGTCCCTGTACTGTGGGAAGTGAGGACAAAGGTCATGATTAACACTAGCCTCTCTCTGGCTCATCTTTCTGTAAAGCTTCAGGCTTGTCAATCAGTACCCAGTTCCACTGTTCTCATTAGTTATATTTACCTTCTGCTTTTTATTGCTTAGCATTTCACAGCTGGACTGGTATACCTCTGTCACTGCTGTGCCATCCCAGTTAAAAGCCAATGAAACTTTAACATCATTGCCAGGGCTTCCTGGATCCTACCTATCACCAGTGACACTCATCCTAAAATTGTCATTTAGTTGAGGGGGGTTTAACATTGAATCCCTTCCAGAGTCTACCGTTTTAGGCTGCTTCTAGTAGCAGTTAGATTCCATGAGGAGCTAAATCTGAGATGGAACTCAACACGCAAGAGTTTTATTAGGGGGAGCTTGGAATCAAGATCTGAAGAAGGCTAGAGGGCAGCCTTGTGTAGATGAAGAGTTTCTTTTCTGCATTAGTGAAAACCTTGGCTGCTTCTTTGAAGGGTTCTAATGAAGAAACACCCCTCAGAGCTGTCCTGAGTTAGGGGAAAGAATGCTAGGTCTTGAAACGTTCATGCTGGGTCTCTGGGCCACCATAGAAAGCAGGAGTGGTCTTTGACAAGGTAGCTTTCTTCAGTAGGGTCAGTTTAGAAAGAGGAAGAGAATGTAAAACATAGCCATTGTATAGAAAATTTGCTGACTGTGTTTTCCTTTCCCAAAGCATCCTTTTACGGTGAAAGCTATGTGGGACTCAGCATCACAGAAGCTTCCTCTAGACTGTCTCTTCAGTTGAGATTTCAAACCAACAAGCCCCGAGGTTTACTTTTTCTTGCAGCTGGGAAAATTGACTATTGCCTAATAGAGCTTCTGTCCGGAATATTACAGGTATTACATTTTTATATGAGCATTCTTTATATAAGCATTCAGTAACTAGAGAACACAAAGCAACAGAAAAAGAAAACAATTTCTCACTTAGAATAAAGTGATATGCCATTTATTTAGTGTGGAATTGTCTCCAGTTTTTACAGTTTGTCTTAAATATTCTGATTTTGAAGTTTTCCACTCCAATATGTAATTCATAAGTATAGGAGGTTTTTATGTCCAAATTCATTCTCTCTCCCTTCTTTCCTTCCCCCCTCGCCCCCTCCCCGCCTGCTTCATCCCTCCCTCTCACCCTCCATCCTTCTTCCTTTCTCTTACAATAACAAAATACCCAAGGCTAGGACATTTATAGAGGAAATAGACAATAGGTTCATTTCTGGGTGTGTAAGAGGATGATGGTGGAGTCTGCTTGGCTTCTGGTGAAGGCATCGTAGTGGAAGGGGAAGAAGCAAGAGGCAAACCTGCTTTTTTAACACCCTCACCCCCTCTTATGTCACCAATCCATTTCCTTAAGAGAACTCACTCTCCTGAAAAGCATTGCATTAACTCCTCTTCACCATCCACTCGCTTCTTTGAGGCCTCAGGGCCTCTCAGCACTGCTGGGTTTGGGATTTGGGCCTCACCAAAAGTTTTAGTCAGTTCAGTCTATAGCAACTCCATTCCCCCAATAAAGCACTGTGAGAGGAACATCTTGATGAGAAAATTAATTATGGCTCTTGTCTCTTTTAGGTGAAAATAAACTTGGGTATAGGTAAAGAGATTCTTCTTTCTGAGCAAAGACTTCGCGTGGACAATTTGGCTTGGCACTCAGTGGAACTGTACTGTGGGAAGGATGATGTTTTCTTGGTTATTGACAAGCATTATGAAACAGCTGGCCAAGTGGATGGGGAGATACGAAACTTCACGTTTCACCATGGAATCTATGTAGGAGGTCATGGGGGACTCAGCGTCCCTTACCTGGACAGAAAGACCCCCAACTTCCGAGGATGCATAGAGGGTGTGGTGTTTAACCAGAGGGAGATCCTTACCTCCCTGAGGTCTTTCCCTGGCTTTAAGAGGGTCTATGAAGTGTCACTGGGTTGTAGCGATGAGTTTTTTGCACGCAAGAATGAAGCCATTAGCTTTTTCAGCTCTCGGTCCTATGTTGCCTTTCCGGAATGGAGGGTACAGGAGGAAGGGATACTGAGATTTGCTGTGCAAACTGGAACCCAACGAGCCTTGCTTTTATTTCAGTTAGGTAGGGGAAGAGATTTTGTTGCCTTGGAAATACATGAGGGTCTACTGAAGGCTCATGTAGGATGCGGCAGAACAAAAACTCAGCTTTCATCATCCAGCTTGGTTAGTGACAACAAGTGGCATTCCATTCAACTTGGAGTCACGAGGAGGCATCTGGACCTTACGGTAGATGAAGAAAGGGTCAGAGCCACACTGCCTCTGCAGAGCCCAGCATTTGCCTCTGAAGGCCCCCTGTTCGTGGGAGGCCTCAATCACCGGATGTGGAAAACAGTGCAGGGGTTAGAACTTGTGTCTGTACCTGGCAAATCTGCTCGTGGCATCTCTCTGAAAGGATGTCTGAGAGCCTTGGAAGCAAACTTGGAAAAGAGGGCGTTAAGGGATGCGCTTGTTTCCAAAGACATTTCTGCTGGGTGCACCAGTGAGAGTGTCCATGATAGGCATCCCTCTGTGGCAGTGGAAGACCTGTCTCAGCCAGAGCCATCTCCTCCCACTGCAGTTCCCAGAGCCAATTCTCTTCTGAAAAATGAAAGTGGCAGTGTGTTGGTTTTGAGTAAGTTGGAAGTTCAAGAAGGTGGACGGGCCTTGCTAGGGCAAAGGCATATAAGAGTGAATGTGGACTTTATGGATTTGGGTGTCAACTATTCTCAGATACTATTTAAAATACAGGAAATGCCAACTCATGGTTTTCTTCAAATAGATTCTTGGTCTACACAACAAATGGAGAAGGCTTTTACTATGTTAGATTTGAGGCGTGGGAAAGTGTGGTACGTCCATGATGGTTCGGAAGAGCCTACAGATTTTTTTACATTTGGAGTTCTTTCTAGTAGCAAGAAGATAATGCCATCCCAGTTGCAGGACCCCATTTCACATGTTTTCAACATTATTGTCATCCCAGTGAATGATCCCCCGTATCTTAAGCTCCCAGAAGGACACTTTCTTCTCTTCGAGAACTCAAAGAAACAGCTGACCTCCAAGGTGATACAGGTGTCAGACCCCGACACAGATTCTCAGCATCTCAGACTTTCTATTCTCGGCAACTTCAATGCAGATGCTGGGTTTTTAGAAAATGCCAATGACCCTGGAAGAGCCATCAGCAGCTTTACGCACATGGATTTACAAAATGGCAACATTCTCTATGTGCACAGGGGTCATCGAAACTCCCGGATTGTTCTGAGAGCAACTGACGGTGAGCTGGTTAGCAACACTGTGGTGTTACGGGTCATGGCTGTTCCTTGGGACTTTGAAGTGGCAGGTAGGACCGGTGTGGTGGTACCACAGGGTGATATGGTTCTGATCATGCGGAGCGACTTGTCAGTGAAGGTAAATGGTGAGCAGCATGAGATGGACACTCGATATGATATCACTTGGCCCCCTCAGTTTGGCCAAATCCAGCATCGGGGACCCAATGGACAATGGAAACAAATTAGTAGCTTTTCTCAAACTTCCATTGACCAGAGTCAGATTCGATACTATAGTTCCTTCAAAGAGCTACAGCAAGAAAACGTTACAGACCACTTTAAATTTAAAGTTAACGTAGAGGGAAGAGTCAGCAAAGAGTTCCTGTTTCCTGTGACTGTTCAGTGGCTTAAATTGACACTTCTGAAGAATATTCCTCTAGACATTAGCAACTCAAACAAGAAAGTATTGAATTCTGATCATCTGCAGGCTGCAGCAGAGAATGTGGAAATAGCCGAGAGGGAACTATATTTCAGGTTACTGATCCCACCTAAGAAAGGAAACTTGCTACTCGGTGATGAAATTCTTAAAACAAGCTCAATTTTCAGTCAAAAAAATATTACAGACTCTAAGGTAAGCTATGAACCTCAGAGGAGGCCCAGGGAAGACTCCCAGGATACTTTTAGTTTTTCAATAGTTGTAAAACACATTGAATCAAAAGATTATACTTTCAGGATAAACCTTAAAGCAGATAAGGTATATATTATTTTAACTAATACTGGATTATTTGTAAAAGAAGGAGGATGGACGTTAATTTCAAAATCAGAATTATTTGTTCAAACATTGGATGATCATGTCTTCCAGTATGAAGTCACCAAGAGCCCTGTGCATGGGGAACTGAAATTGGTCACTTCTTCCAGTTCTCTGGGAAATGCCAATAGCATCACTGGATTCACAGGTGATGACATAGTAGGTAGAAGGCTGATATATGTTCATGATGACTCTGAGACCCAGCATGATGAATTCATTGTTTTGGCCTCTGCCACAGATTTTAGCCAACAGGGAGGAGTCAAAAGTCTTAACTCTGAGCCCATGTCTACAGAAATCAAGGTCAGCATTTCTGTTGAGTTGGAGAATGATGAGAAGCCAGTGCGAGTGGTAGACAAGGTCTTCCATGTTGTGCGGGATGGCCAGCGTTTACTGACACTAGCAGACCTCTGTTACCATGATCCTGACTTAGATTTTGATGATGGGCAGTTGCTCTACACTCGGCGTGGCATACCAAATGGAGATTTGGTGAACGCTAGTGACCCGACTCAGAAGCTCTACCGGTTCAGACAGGAGGACCTACAGAAAGGGCGCGTGCTCTTTAGGCACCATGGTCCAGACTCTGCCCGATTCCTGCTGTTTGTGACAGATGGTGTCCATTACATGTCATCCCTTTTCGAGGTCAGTGTGTCAGAGGCCTATGTCAACATAGTCAACAACACAGGGCTGCTTGTGCAAAGAGGAAGGGATGCCTGTCTTACTACAGCCAACCTGAGCGTCACCACAAACCAGGATGTCAGAACGGACCATGACCTTGAGTTCCACATCCTGAAACCCCCCAAACACGGCAGAATCTTAGTCAATAATTCTGTGTGTCATTCATTTTCCCAGCATGACCTGAAGCATGGACACGTGGTTTATAGGCACAATGGTGATGGGAACTTTGATATGTTTAACTTGACAGTGAAAGTTAAAGATACCTACTTAAATGTGAGCATTTGTGTTCAAGTGTCTTTGGCAAGTCACCAACATTACACTCAGATTCTGCACAGCAAAGCCCTTATAGTTGAAGAAGGAAAACCAGTAAGACTGAGTAGTGGAAAGCTCAAGGTAGGTATCATCCAAAGCACTGGGCATTCATATTGGCTTAGACTAGTGGGGGCTAATTAATTTGTTTGCTTCTGAAAATTGTCGGTTGGTCGGTCTGTCTATCTGTCTGTCTCTGTGTGTGTGTGTGTGTGTGTGTGTGTGTGTGTGTTTCACAGTACCAGGAGTATTTGTGTGCTCATACTTATAAACTACTGAGATGAAAAGTTAGGAGGTTTGGAATTTCATTCTACCAGTTCTCACACATCTAGAAATGAAATCGTCATGATGTTCAGCCTTATATTAATTAATGCTGTGTTTACACACACACTCACGTGTGTGCCCATGCTTGGTGTCGTGGGAACTAGGACTAAAGGAGGGAAGTAGGTATCGTGATCAGTAAGCACTCGTGTTTATTTGTTGCTAACAACAGTACTAGCAACATTTCCTTTGGTATGGGTTAATTTATGATGGGAGGAAGTAGTAATTGACACAGAGAAAAAGGATTCCCCAAACACTTTAGGACACCGCTGTGCGGTCTTTTTCTTTTTACTGGATGTGGCCTTGTTTAGTTTCCAGAAACTGATGGATAAAGCTGATCTAGACCAGTGAAGCAGTGCCAGGGTGGGAACGGAGCCACGGATTTCCCCCAGACTCCTAACTTGGAACTTGTCCTAGGCACAGTCCTGTGGATCAGTTTCACCAGGCTGCTGTTTTGAGGGGACTCTCCTATAGGGTGTAGGGAGGGAAAGCTGCAGTTTTTAACAGGTGGCCAGACACACAGGCTTTTATGACTGCGTTCAGGACCGCAGGCAAGCTTTCCAAATATAGCAGTAATATCAGAGATGAGTTTGAGCTGGAATCAGTTAGGTAAAAAATGAGTCTTGACTAAGGGAATAATAGAAGACACCAGCTTTTCATGTTGTTTTGTTTTTGTTTTCTCCAAGCTCAGAGAGTTAATATGTTTCACCACAAGGGGGCATGTTTCCCCTTGTGACTGTAAATCAGTTGCAAATACAGTTGGAGTTTGCTGAATCGATGAAATGAAATTCATAGGAAATGCTGAGCTAGTGAAAGCGGAAGAGGAAAAGGCGCTTTCTCTACAGTGCTGCTATTTTAGTGACTGTTCTTAGCAACTATTCCTCCTTGACCCATCTTCCATTCTTTCTTTTTATAACCCCCAATCCCCCCACAAGGTGCTGGAGACCAAATCCATGGCCTTGCACATGCTAGATGCTCAGCAAGCCTCCAGCCCTTTTCTTATAACATTTAATTCTTTTAGCTTAATTGTTAGAGTATTCGGAGTTTTCACTACTGTGTGCAAATACTTCATAGCTAGTCAAGTGCTATTGACTTTTTCTTTCTTTGTGTGTGTGTATGTCTGTCTGTCTGTCCATGGAACCGTGTAACAACCCTGATTGTAACTTAGGGCACTTGTCAACATTAAGAGAAATCATCTGGTTTATCAATAGCTTTGACCTTTACAGTTCTTCATGTGCTTCTCGTCTTGTGTTGTATCTGTGAGCAGCAGGCTGGGAATGAAGATGACATCCCTCCAGAGACAGTGTTCATAGTCAGGACTCCACCGATGCATGGACACCTCCAAAAATTGACAGCAGAGGACGGCAGTGGGGGTACCAATGGGACGTCGCCTCTGAGCTTCACCCAGCAGGATATTGATGATGGCAATGTCCTGTATGTACAGACAGCTCCCAGCCAACAAGACGACCAGTTCACCCTCGATGTGACAAGGAACTCCCACTTCTTAGGGAGAATAGAAGTACATCTAGATATCATCCCTAAGTGGATACCGCTGGAGGTACAGAATTTCACAGTTCAGGAAGGGGGTTCCAGAGCACTCCAACAGGACCACCTCAGAATCCCAAGCAAGTATTTTGAGAGCCTTGACTGTGATTTTATTCTCCTCAAACCACCAAAGCGTGGTTATATTGAAAGTTCCAATTTTCCAGGAGTAAAGCTAATGAAATTTTCCAAGAAACAGGTAATAAATCTCAGTTCATATATTTGAGTGTGTTGTGCCAGAGGCAGGTCGGAATTGGCTCTTTATCAATTAGACTCACTGGCTTTAGGGTGAAGGAACCTTGGAGTCTAGATTCCTACAAGATGCTAGAAGCCTATCTGTAGCACCCCCTAGGGATGGTGTTAACATTGACTAAACATCTTCAGTGATGGCATATTTACTACGTTCTGAGATGTGCCTTTGTAGTTTAAAAAATTTCAACATTTCTTTTCACTGAAGTGAATTTGGAAACTTCTCTTAGATCCTGGCTCTGCCAAAAATGCAATGTGAGAGACATTATTTTCACAGAGAGAAAAAAAAAAAATCCTTCTTTCCCTCATAAACTCTCTAAATGCTTGAAAGAAAGATCAGATGCCCTTGATATTTTTCTTTTTTTCCTTTCTCCTAGTTTTCTGACTTGACTGTACACCATAAATTGACTGTGCCATCCTTACTAATGTCTGCCTCTACAAGAGCACCCGGTTTCTCTCCTTGATAACAGCAACACTCAGCTACTTCATCTTTGGTGAATATTTTTATCTGTGCACTCTTCATCCAATCAGCAGCTGTTTTACAAAGACTATACTATATTCTAAACATGGGGCCACAGATGTCCCAGAGTGACTCAGTCCCGCCTATCAGCAAGCTGGATACAACTAACTGCTCATTCAAATATGAGAGCAGATAAAATAACCAAAGTCAACTCAAAGTTACTGTCTAGTTTCTCTGCTTTGGTATTATTGCCAGACTTTGCTTTCTTACAAGAATAAATTCATGATTTCCACCATTTTTTTTATTTTGAAAATTAGCTTGAAGATCTCTCTTATAATAACCTAGCGATACAGACTCTCTAGGTTGGAAACACAACCTCCTACCATATTTGCCTGGCTTTGCCTCTCTAACTCAATACAAATGTATGCTGCTTCATTTTGCCTTTAAGAATTCCATGTTGGAGACTGGAGAGTTAAAAGCATCCATTGCTCTTGCAGAGGACCCAGGTTCAGTTCCCAGCACCAACATGGTGGCTCACAACCATCTGTAAATCTAGTTGTAAAAGATCTGACATACCTACCAGGCATGCAAATGGTGTTCAGATATACATACAGGCAAAGTACCCAATCACCCACACATAAAAGTAAACAAAAATTTAAAAATCCAAGTTATGGAATTCTTAATGGATTCAAATCTACTTACTAAAGGCTTGCTCTGTTTTAGTGACTGTGTGTTACCATGGTAACTGAAACACCCTCCTTGCCCAGGAAATGCTGTGGAGGAGCCAGATGCTTCATCTTTAATTGGAATGCTCTCTTCTTGTCTTTCATGGTGTATTTTCACTGTAGTGTTGTAGGAGTGCAGAACTGGAATATCTAATTCTAATTGGAGAGAAGAGTGTGAGTAACTCTCCACAAAGGGACAATGTTCAGTCTGGACATTGAGGAGCTAGATAAGGAGCACAGAAGGAACAAGTCAGGAACCAGAAAAGGATGGCACAAGTTAAAGAAGCAGCATAGCCAAGTGTGTGGAGGCCTGAGAGATGAGAAGCCATCTAGGTAGATGGGGCGGACTCCTGAGGCTGATGATGGGGCAGGGGTTGCTTGGGGCTATGTTTGGAAAGTCTCCATCAATGTCAAGGAGGCTAGACTCACCCAGGTATCATTAGGAAGTCTTGAAGAAGCAGAATATAGAGAATATGAGGACAATTTCTCCCTCTGACCCAGGGAAGATGACTGTTTATTCACATCTCTCAATCATGGCTTCCATCTCAAATGTAACAAGGTTTCTGGCCCCATTGGGCCAGAGGGTCAGACCTGCTTACGGCTGCTCTCCCTGCCCCCCACAAATGACTCAGAAGCTTTCATTAATGTCATCCTGTTTGACCTATGTCTCAATCATATTCCTAGCTAACTCATTCATCTTAATTCAACCCATTTCCATTAATCTGTCAGGCCACGTGGCCCATGGCTCACTTGCGTTTCTTACATGGTTCTTCTATGGCGGCTGGATTGAGTCTCTCCAACTCCGCCCTCCTCCTACCTGGACCTCAATTTCCCTGTCTACTTCTTCTACAGAGCCTGGCATGACCAAAGCAGTTTCTTTATTTAAAGAATGATATTCACAGCATACAGAAGAACATTCCCACCTCACACAAAGGCCAGAAAAATCCATCCACCTTTAGCAACCATCTGCTTTGGTGTAAATTGAATCAAAGATCTTTTATTTTTGTCTCAGTCAAGTCAGTGACTGACCATGTTCACAAGAGGACTGTTTGTTGAGATCACTGTGTAGATACTTGTTCCCTGGGGCATGTATGTTATGCAACTTGTTTATACACATACATCAAGGCCATGCATGTGTCCCTGTTTGGCAGGTGATTCCTTACACTGTCTCTTTATATGTAACCCCTGTGGTCTCTAAGTTTTGAAATGTTATCATTTTCACTTAAAATAACACTAACCCTATGTGTCTGTAGTCTTCATAGTCTTGGTGGAGAGACCCTGGTTTTATTTGTTCAAAAAGAAGTTTGTGAGTGTCTTATGTCGTGGCTTCTAGATTTAGGTGATAGAGACAAAGTGGGGATTTACTCAGGCAGTAACCCCTGCCCTTATGGACTTTTCTCCCTAAGTAAGGGAACAAGAGAGACAGAGAGCAAGAAACATGTGAAATACATAGCATGTTGAATGAAGATTATTAGTACTATAGGAAAAATAAATAAACAAAAGAAAAGGGAGCTAGGAAGGACTTGGGGCCTTCATCTGATCCACAGATATTTTTCTGGCTTCAAATGGTAGGAATAGATACCTTTCAGCCATATTATTAAATAATATGCAGTTTGAGGACAGATTACTCATTAAAGGGTGTGCAGTTTAGGGGAAGTGATATATTTCTCCAGAAAAAGTATTCTGGAAGTGAGCACTGAACTTCTCTCAAATGTGTTCACTTCTGAGCTCTCTCGTCTTGTGATCTGACCTTCTCATGGTTTTTTGTAGAGTGGCTTCACACAGCATGTTCTAGGAACCTGAGGTTAGGCCTGTTATCCCGAATCTTCTACCCGTGAGCTCCAGAAATTCTCCTAGCACCTGTGTACATGTGGCTATGATTTTCCCTTAAGGGAACTGAACTTTTCACCCTTTGTCAGAAACACTCCTGTAAGATCAAAACACTTTGCACAAAGGAAGTGCGCCACAGGAATGGGCAAACTTGAACTGCTAAACTTTTTGGTTAAATTTTGTCAAAACAGACACAGCCCCAGAGACTTGTTCAGAATTCCAAAAACTCCTTTGGGACATTGAAAGTTCTTACCATTGTGTTTTGGTTGCAGACTCATTGAAGCTAAATTTAATCTAGCTTGAACACGTATGTTCTTGATCTCTGATGCTGACCTGTAGTCTTTAATGTTTCCATGTAGTCAAATCTGAAAGAGGGGGAAGGAATTTGAACAGATTTTTGGTTCCTACAAATGGAAGAAGAATAAACCATCCACTGACAATTTCAGAACTGAAATTAAAAAGATGGAATCTAACAGGGATAAAACTAAATATTACATTTGCTATATTACTGTGAAAGAGATCTTCTGTGGTAGAATAATTTGATTGTAATGTATTCTGCGATAGTCTGTCCTCAGGAGATGTATGTTAACTTAGGGAATACATGATTTATTATGAAAGTGAGGGCTCAAGATTAGGAGGTAGAAAATTGTTCTAGTTACATTTCTGTTGCTATGATAAAATACCCCAACAAAAAGTGATTTAGAGAGAAAGGGATTTATGTCTTCTTACAATTCCAGGTTACAGTCCATCATAACAGGGGAGTCACAGCGGCAGGAATATGCATCACATCTATAATCAAGAACAGAGAGAAATAAATACATGCATGCTAATTGCCTATATTTAGCTCTATTTCTTGACTCTTAAGTAGTTGAAGACCCCGTGCCCAGGGAACGGCGGTAGGCAAAGTAGGCTGGGTCTTCCTGCATCAGTGAACTTAACAGAGACAGCCACATACCCAGAGACATACCCAATGGAGACAGTCCCTCACTGAGAAGATCTTTCTATGTGAATCTACATTGTCTCAAGTTGACAATTAAAACTCACCATCACACATAACCTCAGACACAGAAAACAATTAAGTAAACAATGCCTTCTTAGCTCAGAAAATATAGTTAGGGGAACTTAATAGTTTTCCTGATCCATATGTTTCCAGGGAAGAGAAATAAAACCCCAGGGGGGCCTAAATCTAACAAATTGCATTGTCAGATAAAACAATCAAAACCTTCAGAACAGTCACTTTGAATAAGCAAGTAGAACTTGAACTTTATTGTGCTGTCTCATTGGTAGGAAGGCTGGGTTATGCACAACTAACTCATGTTACTAGACATCTAAACTCAAGTCTTCTGCTACCAACTCAGCATTCTTGCTGCTACACCACATTGCATTTCTCTACCTTCCCTTAAGCCTATCCTTAGGGTGAAGTGATATTTCACTTATTTTTAGGATGAAGTGTGATGCCATTTATCACAATTCCCATCTTGATGCTTTGGGAGATGAAGACATGCTTCTATGCTTTAGAGGAATTCTTGGGCTTCCTTTTTAGCAGTTTGCTTGTGGTTTGGGACTGAGAGCTTTTGATGATTTGGTTTCAGGTGGAGCAGGGGCTGATTCACTATGTCCATAATGGCAGTGAGGAGTTTCTGGACAGTCTCACCATCTTGGCAAACAGTTCAGAGCTTGGGAAACAGAGTCTGCCTCATACTCTTTTTGTGACGGTTGAGTCTGTAAATGACAAAGCACCAGTAATAACAGCCAATAAAATCCTCCAGGTAAGTGATGTGCACTTTTGATTTAACACGAGAACTTCAGGGCAACCAAAGTGGTTCAGATTTATATCATTGCTGTTGTAAACTAGCAAGCCATATATATATATATATATATATATATATATATATATATATATATATATATATGACTGTGCTTGTATGTTAACATGTCTCCCCAGTTTCAAAGAATTATTAGTTATTATATATCAATATTTTGTTGGATACTGTTGGAGATAATAATTTTTTATTTCCTTTTAAGTTTTTTGCATTTATTTATTTTCTCTTCTCTTCTCTCTCCCTCCCCCCTCTGTATTTATGCACGCATAATATGGCACATTTGTGGAAGTCAGAGAACAACATGTTAGAGCTGGTTCTCTCCTACTGTGTGGGTTTCAAGAATCTAGCTCAGGTTGTCAGACTTTGTGACAAGCGCCTTTACCCGCTGAGCCATCTTGCTGGCCCCAGTCTCTGCATTTTTTGAGCAGATGCCATTCACAGTGTCCTGGCTGAGACATGGTCTTTTTGTGGTGAGTTAGGGAGGTATCTACACATGGACAGTTCCCCCTTGGCTAGTAGCGTGATGATTAAGAGAGTAAGTTTTGTAGCAGACATATCTGGGTAGGAGTCAGGACTCCACTGTTGGCTATGTGAAGGTGAGAAAGTTAATATTGTCCTGATGAGCAAGACTTACTATCAGGAAGTTGTGAATTATGGTCTATGGCTCTGATCAAGCTTGATGTCTGCTCACTGGTACAATGTACATGTAAGAATGGTTCTGGAAGTAGATGGCTGTCAAAAGAGACCTCCAAGTAGTCAATATGCAGACAGCAAGAGATTGGAGTACTCATTCCAAAGTCAGACATTCACATCACATCCTCTCTTAGCTAAGGTTTATATTTCTGTGAAGAGACACCATGACCAGAACAACTTTTATAAAGAAAAACAATTAGGGCCAGCTTACAGGTTCAGAGGCTTAGTCTGTTGTCATGGTGGGAAGCACGGCAGCATGCAAGCAGACATGATGCTGGAGAAGGAGCTGAGAGTTCTACATCTGGATTGACAGACAGCAGGAAGAGAGAATAAGACACTGGGCCTGACTTGAGTTTCTGAAATATCGTTGTCTACCCTCAATGAGACACTTCCTCCAACAAGGCCACCTCTACTTTATTAAGGGCACATCTCCAAATAATGCCACTTCCTACAAGCCTATGGCGGTCATTTTTATTCAAACCACCATTCACCCCTTTCCACAGGGCTCAGTGATCTTTTTGAAGAGGGGATGAAAGGATTGGCAACATGAAGGAAACAGTATTTTCTAGACAGGACAGGGCAGATGCACATATGAATTCATAGCAGTTGTGACAGCTTGCACAAGACTGAAAAGCTCTGGCCAAGCAAGATTCCAGCATACACCACGTGCATGGGGCGATAGACTTGTTATCCCATGATTAGCTGAAGAACTGTTGACATTGGGTAGCTACTGAGAAAAGGAGAGTCAGTTTCCTTTAATGATGTGCAGCCCCCTGATTGGCTGATTACATACTAGGGCAGGCCACACCCCTAGACTAGCTGGCAACACAAATTACTCAATGGAGAAAGGAGGGGGAGGAGGAGAGGGAGGAAGGGGGAGGAGGGAGAAGGAGGAGGGGGAGGAAGCTTTCGAAAAGTTGGATGGGAAGGGATGGGAGGGATGGTAAGGGGAAGAACTGGGAGGTGGTAACTAGTCTCAAAATACATTGTAGGAAACTCTCAAAGAATTCCTAAAACAGTGCAGGAATTAATAAAGCAGTAAGCAGCATCTTAAAGATGATCATCTGTAATTGGTCTAAACAGGGAACACTAGCTTCGAATACCATGGAGGCCAAATTTTATTCCTTCCAAAGCAATTGTACTCTTCTTAATCACAGGCCTGAGGGTGGGCTGTTCCTGTTGCTGTTATTGAAATAATTGTGGTGATTTGGAAGGAAATAGATTTATGTAGCTCACAGTTTTGGATCCTGGAGATCTAACAGCCTAGGCGAGCTCCAGCAAAGTCCTCATGACAAAGGCATTGCGATGGCAGGAGCTTGGAAAGATGGTGTCCCATGACAGAGCGGGAGACCCGGGAACAGGGAGGGCCCTGTTTGTTTTATAACCATATACTCCCTTGAGAACTGACTCAGGGTCCCATGAGAGTCATTTTAACCCTTTCCAAGACAACGTGTTTAACAAAATACAGTTAGTTTCTACTGTTTCTTCCTGTTCCTTCACACACCACCTTCCATTCTTTGCAGTGTGAACCTCGGACTACTTCACTGGTCTTTCATTTATTTCTGAAGCTCATTGTATTCACAGCTAAAGAATAGGGAAATCCTGTTGTCTCTGATTCTCTGTCCACACGGTCGAATTTAACTATGGGTCTTGAAGGCTTCGTTAGTTTATCATGAGTTTTGACAATGTTACTCAATACAGAACTAACAAAGATCAACTGATCTGTATAATAAACATTCATATAAAGAACTGGAGGAATAATAAGTGCTTAGGGAGATGGAAATATCAGTTATTCTGACTTCATCATTACACACATTGTATCTTACAGATTTATGTAATTTAAATACACATTCATTAAATGTCAAATAGAAACAAAATGTTTATTTATGGATTGTATATCCAGCAATATACATACTACTTAGGTATGTGTATATACATACTTGGATATATACTGCTATGTAAGTTTTCGATACATTCTGTCATTTCAAAAATAGCATCGAATTGTCTCCCCTTTTTTCAGTTAGGAAACTCAAACTTGGGAAATGAGGGTCCTGATTAGGAGTTGGCCATGAGTTCTAGAGACTTCTACTCCGGCAGTCTCCATATGCTGTCTTCGGTGTGATTTTGTGTGTGTGTGTGTGTGTGTGTGTGTGTGTGTGTGTGAGTGTGTGAAGGGGTTTTTAAACACCAACTACTTTTAGCTTAATGGGTGATATCCTTGTTTGGTATCTAAATGGTATTGGGGTTCCCAGGGCTTTGCTCATGCCAGCCAAGTGCTTTTTCTTATTTTCTAAGTAACAAGTGTCTAGACCACCAGGCCATGAAATGGCATAGAAATCACCATTTATGAAGCAAAGGATCTTTGCTGAGAGTGGTGGCTGGTGAGGTGACAGAGAGAAACAGGAAGACAGGAATAAAAGTGAAATCGGAAGTAGTGAACCTTGACCTCAATTTATGAAGCATCCCAGGTTCAATTAATCCATTGTGTAGCTTAGTCTAGGTAGCATTGTAAAAATTGGCTGGAGTTTCAGTAATTGTTATTACTTGTTCAAAGCAGTAGGACCTAGGAATAGGCTTTTATTAGAGCTTCAGTTTTCTTACAGGTCGGTGAGTTATTCAGCCTCTACATTTCACGAAGAAGGTACTTTGGAACTTGTCAGTTTGGGTTTTCTTTTCAGTCCTCCTCATTCCCCTCTAATGCTGTCTACTGCCTGGCCAAGCATCTAAACCTCCTACTGCAGTCACATTTATTTGTCCTTTTCTCCACACAGGCTCTTCTGTAGCAGTTCCCACAAAGAGTCATCTGAGACGTGACCTGTTAGTTACTGAAAGAAAGTGTAGCTGTCAATGGTGGTTAAACACAGCTATAAAAAGTTTACATTTATTAATTGTTCACTGAGTCCTGGCCCCTTTTCTAAATGGTGTTGTTTTATAGTCCTCCCAAGAAGCTGATGGAAACAGTTAAGCAGAGTGTGGTCATAAAGAAGCAGTGACCTTGAAGCCAAGTCTCTGGGTTCAGTTGCTCTCTCCCCTTCCGCCCATTCAGGATGATTGTGGTCAGAGAACTCTGACACTGCAGGCAGGGAAGACCTCTCCAAGGACAGGACCTTTTCCAGGAGGCATGAGTGTTAGGGGAGCCAAGGCATCCCCTAGGTGGGCTTGGCAGAGATCTTCAGGACTTGGCATGCTGTGGCTAAGATTTATTTCAGGGAAACAAATGAAGCACAATCAGCAAAGGAAAGCAGCACGCTGGGTGGAGTCTAGAGGAAACTAGGTCAGCTCTGGGAGTGCTTTTCCAGTGAGGTCACAAAGGATACAGTCAATTGGCCCAGAGAGTTGTAACAACACATGCAAAGTGGCTTCTCCCATGAAGCTCATTAGTTGCTAAATGGTCAAGATACTTTCTGGAACTGATCAAGTAGGGTGGCACCTTATGCCTGGTAGGAACAAACCCCAGACCCCCAAGAGAAAAGGAGGAGTCCAGCACAGACCACATTAACAACAGTTAAGAGAGAGTGAGCCCCAGTTATCATTTGGGGAATGTTCTTAGCCAGTGTAGGAAACTGAACTAACCATTGGAGTAAGGCCACAGGTGGAGCTCTCTAAGGAGAAGAATCTGCTGTTCACTCCCGTGAACTCTTCTGGACCTAGGGCTGGGGTTGTTAGATGATTCATTTGTATGCATATTAGAGGGAGGAGCCTTCTTAGTTGAGGAGTGTTCCAGAACAAAGGTGACCAGTCTAAAGTAAGCCTTGTAAACCTTGAAGGGGCTCAAATAACTGGTGAGAGAAAGAGAATGATAAACAACAGCCTCACATTGAGGGGTGATTTCTGAGAAGAAGAACCACTGCCCCCCAGTATGATACAATTTTGTTCTTTTGGTTTCTAGAGATAATACTGAGAATCAGCCAACATTTGCAAATCCCTTCCCCCTTTATGAGCTAGGCACAGCTATAAATGTATCACTTAACTGATTAGATAATTTCTCATTTAATTCTTTCAATAGTTCTTGAAATCAAAGGAGGGTTACAATAAATATTTAAGGCAATGAAAGATTAAATCACTTGACAAATACCATACAGGCAGTAAAGTGGGATTTGAACCGAGGTAGTCTGAGCTCAGAGTTCACACCTGTCATTTATTGTGGAAATGATATGGAGGTTACAGGTCCTATAGTTCCTAATCAGTATTTTAAAAATATGATAAATGACATATAAATGCAATATCAAAATACCTTGTGTCTGACACACACAGAGACATACTAGGTTGGTGTGTAAAATGTATTAATTTCTTAGGATAATTGAAAGGCATTGCAAGCCATGAAACTGGCAAAGCCAACTGTGTTCATATTCATGAACAGTGACCCTTCATCCCTCTTTCTGGGAAAGCATGACCTTTGTGCATTTAGTGGTTATGCACATGTATATGGAGAATATAGGTCAACACTGGGTATCTTGAACCAAGTCAGTCTCTCTCTCTCTCTCTCTCTCTCTCTCTCTCTGAGATAGAATCTTCCACTGGATTAAAGTTCACAACTAGGCTAGCCTGGCTGGCTGGTCTATAAACACTAGAGATTCTCCTGTCTTCACCCCCCAGTGCTGGGGTTACAGACACATGCCAGACAGACATGACTTTTTACGTGGGTATTGTGGATTGTCTAGGTCCTCATGCTTCTGTGGCAAGCACTTTGCTGACTGACACATCATCTAGCACTGAAACTTGACCTTTTGTGAGCTGAGAGCAGTTCTAGGGGTTCATCTGTTGAAATTGCTAATCCTGAACTTGTAGAAACTGATTTTGTAGGTGATGACAAAGTTGCTACCACCTATAATCATCCACAGCCTACTCTCCAAATGCTTTCAGGGTTCACTACATTGAGAGTCCTCTGTCTTCCAGGCAGGGAAGCTTTAGCTTTGAAATCTCCTTATGGCTGTTCATCATTGACCTCTACCAGCCAAGTTAACCCCACCTGCTCAGTGCCCCTCCCCTGGCTTTGCCCTTCCCTGCTAGAGAGTAGGTTGGGATGGTGAACAGTAGGTTTCTTATTTCAAACCTGGCCAACTCACTGTATGAATTGCTGTGGTCATCCAAATCCATGATCACAAACAAAGAGAAATAACAAATGATAAGTGTAAATATCCTACATAAAAGGGGTCGAACTGAGAGCACACACACACAATGAATAAAGTTGCCTAAAGGTTTTAGAACAATGTAGTTTTGTGCATTGAAGTTTTACAGCATAATAATAATATATATTAGCAATTTCAAACTAATTCCTGCTAGAAGAGGAGCCAAGAAGCAGCCTGGATTGGCCTTATTAGCTCAGAAAGCCTGTCTACGCAGTTGATAGAATCTAAGACTTGTTATTATTTTCTACCCTCAATTATTTTTGTTTCTAAAATATTTCTGTCTTTCCCACTAGACTGTCTAGTAATGATGTCAAATTAGCACAGAAAGACTAAGTGTCTTGGTTATATTGTAGGGAGTTCTATGAATCAATTGCCAGTAATATTAAAGAATTGCCGAGTCTGTCAACACTTTGGATGGTTAATGTGGAAAGCATATGCAGTAAATTAAAATAGCACTACAAGAGTACATTGTCCAGGAGCAGATGTGTGACTAGTTTTTCCCAAATTCAGGGAATCATTCTTGACAGTGACAGTTCTTCTCTGTACTCGGAACAATCCATTGGTGAAGACCCACTTCCCAGTCACAGTGGTTGCTAATCCTTCGGAAGTGTTTATTCTGTGCCTGGTATTGGGCTCAGTGCTTACTATAAGTCTTCAGCAACTCTATAAGATGTGAAAGCTCTTGGCAGTGATAGATTATAGATAGATAGGTAGGTAGATAGATAATAATAGATGGATAGACAGATAATAGATGGATAGAGAGATGATAGAAGATAGATAGAGGGATGATAGAAGATAGATGATAGATGGTGGAGAGATAGAAGATAGATGATTGACAAATGGGTAGATGGATGGACAGACAGATAGATAAATCAAGCAAGCAGCTGTCTCTCAAGGTTAAGAGCTTGAGATCACAATGGCCAAGTACTATTGCCTCTTCCTTCACAGTTACAGTGAAGGAGCCGAAGGACCTGAAGGAAGCAGGCAAAGCACACAGCTTCCCAGGAACATAGAATTAAATGTGAGAGATGAAGTGATAGGCTGAAGAATGGGTTAGGGGGAGGTTACTCCTACAATGTGTACATGAGCCTGGGCTGCAGAAACTAGGGGTGGGTGGGGGCAGTAGATAGATATGACTTGCCCAAATATAACAGGCAGAGACAGAATCTGGGGCAGAGACAAAATGTGACTTCCACAAGGCTTTCAGACTTATGGTTTATTTTGTCTTATTTTGTTTTAATCACATTTATTTGTTTGAGACATGGAGGGGGGGCATGCACCAAACACAAGTATGGAGGCCAGAGGAGAACTTGCAGGGAGCTGGTGTTTTCCTTCCAGTGTGTAGGTCTCTGGGATCACACTCAGCTCCACAGGTTTGGCAGCAGGTGCCTCTTTTTGCTGAACCATCTCCCTGGCCCAGACTGTATGTTGTCTCCAACTGCCAGCCTGCATTTTATTAAACCCCTTAGGTAACTTTCCATGGCCTTATTCTTCTTACTCTTGCCAGAGCCTATAGATAGTGAGAACGTCTGTCCTGAGTCTGCTTTGCAGAAGACCATGGGCATTAGGGTAATATACACCCAGTGGCATCCTGGAATCTGGATGGGAGTTCAGAGCCTAACTCCAAACATTACTTTCTCTAGCTCAGCATTTCAAGGGATGCAGTTCTCCTAGAGTAATAAGACACATCCTTAAACCACTGGCCTTTCAAGCCGACTGCTAAGGCTATTGGGTGGTGTGGGTAGGATCATTTATGTTTTGACAAAGCAGACTCAGAGTTAGGCCCACCGAGTAACTCCTTAGTATTCTGCTCTGAAATCTATCCTTAAGAATGCTTTTGAATATAAGCATAACCAGTGATTTTATATATTTATACATATATTTATACATGTATGTGTATATATATACATATATGTATGTATATATATACAGCCCACATAAAATTCTGGCCACCACAAGGGGGCTTTATTTTCCATTTTCCAACTTTCTATACCCCTGTAGTAAAATACAATAATGCTTTGCCTTGTTTTTACCCTTAAAATAGAACCACTTAGTTATTTTTCTGTTTGTTTGGCCTGGCTTGGCTTTGGATGGTGGTAGGGATTGAGCACAGGGCCCCATGTGTGCCAGCCAAGAATTCTCCCTCTCAGCTACACCCTGGTTCTGCTTATTTGCTTGTTTTTGGCAAGTACTTATCACTAAAAAGAGCCTTACAACCAGGTACAGTGAAGAGTGAAGTCCCAGAGTGCCACACAGAAGGGCAGTGAGTTCAGAACATTTTGTACAACTCCCCTGAGATCTAAAACAAAGACGGGGTCTTTAAATGTTGGCATCGCAATGTGGATGACATTGGGTCATAAGTAGACGCAATGGGTAACCTAATAGTTTTACTCATAGGTCAACCACATTTTCTCTTAGGAGCATAGGTGAATTTGAATGGATTGACCCAGGGCTAAGTGTTGTTGTCTTTAAATACTTATTTTTGAACCTTGGATCACTTCCATATCTGAATTCAAGTTCTATGTCATTGTTTTGGAAGATGATATATTGTAGAGACCAAAGGGGGAAAACACTGTTTTGCCATAAAGGAACTGCATGGAAAATGTGCTTTGGCAGCTCTTCTGTGCTCCTGATTGAAAAAAAAAAGAAAAAAAAAAAGAGTGTCTACAAGTTATAGGAAGAGAAATGGTAGCACATTCCCAAATTACTTCACTCCTAAAGAAATAAAACTAAGCCACATGGAATGATTTAAAAATTTAAAACCTGAAAATGGAATGTCTGGGCATGGTATTTTGTTAAACACACTGACTTACATATTTTATAGAAACTTTGGCCTTTCCATAACTTAAATGAAGGCCAACATCTTGTAACTTGAACACTCCATTAATTTTGTGTTTCCAGTAGACATTTGAAAGTTGATGTCCTTAGAGCTTGGTGCTAAATAGTCTTTAGTGAGTCTGTTCCAAATGGTGAAAGATAACCCATCAGTAATTGCAGTTTTTAACGGGTGAACTCCTCATCCCATTAGGGATGCTGGGGAATTAAGCAAAATAGCAAGTGTGTGGTAGGAAATAGTCTTGGTGCTATCACCACAACTGGGGGACTTTTGAGTGCTGTGGAAAATTGGCACACGTGATGGCCGCTCTTTCAGTCTGGGACTTAGTTCTCAGCATCCACATCATGCAAAACCACCTGTCACTCTAGCTTTAGGACATAAGATTCTCTTTGCTGGCTGTCTAGGGCACCTGCACACTTATGTGTATATATAGACACAGGATTGCATACATAAAAATAAATTAATTAATATTAATATTTTTCAAAGTTACATTTAGACTGAGTGTGTATCTTTGGTGACTTAGCATTTATTTAGCACATAAGAGAACCCGGATTTTCCACTGAGCACCACAACACAACAACCAAATAACATTTGAAGAAAATGGGTAACATAAAGGTAGTATTTATTGAAGACTCACTGTATGTCAGGTGAAGTTGTGCTAAGTACAGAAATTAAATCACCCAACATAATACAGAATAACCTCTTCATTTTCTGTTACTGATGAAGAAATTAGGACCCAGAGAAATTAAGAGATGTGGAAAGGCTATATTGCTAGCAACTGCCAAGATAGTGACTTGAAGCCTGGCTGACATTGGACAGAAACAAATCTTTTGGAACAAAAATAATTTTAACACAGGTACTTGAGTTTTAAGCAGTGCTGTTCTTGACAGCATGAGTTGTCCTTAAATCAGGTAACTGTCTTAGTTTTTATTTTTTTAATTGTTGTGAAGAGACACTATGAGCAAAGCTTCTCATAAAAGAAAGCATTAAGTTAGGGGCTGGCTTACAGTTTCAGAGGCTTAGTCGATTATCATCATGGGAGGGAGCATGGCAGCTGCAGGCAGACATGGTGCTGGAGAGGGAGCTGAGAGGGACACCTGGTCTGCAGGCACAGACATGGCTGGAGGAGACAGAGGGTTGGGGAGAGGGAGAGAGAGAGGGAGAGGGAGAGGGAGAGGGAGAGAGAGAGAGAGAGAGAGAGAGAGAGAGAGAGAGAGAGAGAGAGAGAGAGAGAGAAAGAGAACCTTATGGCTTTTGAAACCTTAAAGCCCACCCACCCCCAGTGACACACTTCCTCCAGTTAGGCCACACCTCCTAATCTTCCTAATATTATCAAAGGGTTCCACTTCCTGTAATTAAGCATTCCAATATATAAAGTTATGGGGACCATTCTTATTCCAATTACCCCCATCCTGTGACTCCCTAAGTCTAGAGAGTCTGATATTCCGATTCTATCCAATGAGACTTGGTGTCTAAATCATTTTAGACTCAACAGTGATCTCCTGATCTCCACAATCTACTCCCCATGAAGCTGTCTACCTTTCAGTGGTGGGCAGTGTCTCCTCTTACTGGTGAGGCCCCAAATAGCCATCATTCCCCACCTTCCCCTCCCCTGTAATTCTCACGGACATCTTCAGCAGGTTTCTAGAACCAGACCACTTCCCATCCTACTGTGTCTTCAAGCTTCCCTTCAGTCATTTTTTTAGGGGTTCATGTAGTCACCCACTGACAGCTCTCCCCACATCTTCAGATCATCATTACATGAAGTCAGACTGGTTTGATATTTTTTATTCCAGATCAAGACTCTACTTGAATTCTCCCCCTGCCCTCAAGGACAAGCTGACATTTGACAGAGCATAATTGGACCATCTCTTATGTGTCAAAACATCTTTATCTTATTTTCTTCCTGCCATAATGGCCTCTTCACCATGCCTGCCCCTGAGCTAATTCCCTGTGGCTGTCCTCTTCCCATTTCTGAAATTGCAGATATATGCATGGGCCTTCCCCCAACAAGCTTCCTGTTTTTACATTCCACATCCCAGAATTCCCTTACTCTGTTTTATTTTTATCTTATTCATGGTGTGGTGACTTTATAGCTCACTATATTGCTCAGTACCGACTGTGCCTATTGCCTCTTTTTTGGGTCCTTCTATGCTCTCTGCTGAAGTCCAGGTTCACAAGAACATGCCTCCTTTGTTTCATTCACTGATACAGTGCAAGTGTCCAAAATATTTGGTGGCACATGGCAGATGAACAGTAAATTTGGTTACCTGTTAAGATGTTTAAGTACCGTCAGTAAAGTGCTTACCACGTGAGTAGGAGGACCTGAAATTGATCCGCAGTGTCCACAGGGCGGCTGTGGTGATGCGTTTGTATTCTAGCGCTGGGGAAGTAAGATGGGAAGATCCCTGGAACTCTCTGGACTAATCTAGGCTAATTCATGAGTCCCAAGTCCCAGTGAGAGACCAATAAAAAATAAAGTACATGGCTCTGAAGAAAGATGGCTGAGGTTTTTCTCTGTCCTCCACAGACATGTGCACAAACACACACACACACACACACACCCCTGCATGAACATAAATATGCATACATCTGCACACAAACACCTGAACACATACACAGAGTATGGAAGAGATGGGTGTGAGGAGAGAGTGAGAGAAAGCAAGAGACAGAGAAAGATGTTTAGGCAGTGTACCTTGATTTTAACAGTAAGAGGACAGCAGCCATGTTTCTCAGATGTGCTTACAGATGTGAACCATCAGGACGGCAAATGGCACAAGAACAAAGAAACCAGGCCCTTATTTTCATGTAAGACAAAAAGAATAAAGGCAATAATAACAAATGTACCATGTGCGTTTTTCCTCAACTGTTTAAAAGCTGGTTGACACCATTAGCTACCGAAAGCAGTGTGTAGATATTCTCAAACCAACCTAACAAATGAGATGCTGCATTATTTGGGATTCCGTGTGGTGTATTTAGGATATGTTCAGCACACATATGGTGTTTTGGAACCATTGGCTCTAGAGTTAGATGTTTACAGCAGTACATATGCATTGTTGAGTGATTAACGTTGAGTAAATAGTTAATGAATACTTTTCATCTAAATTGTTGGCACCAGGCATACACATGGCGCATGGATATACATGCAGGTAGAACACCTATATACATAAAATCAAAAATTTAAAAAGCTACTCCATTCTTTAGGAACTCCAGTGAACTGGTTTAGTTTTTTTCATGTTTTATATGGGGCCCAAGGTCTTGTCTATGTGAGTGGATTGGAATTGGTTTTCTTCTCTTTAAGGTATGGGTAAATTCTGTCACTGAGATGACCAGAGATGACCTGTGTGCAGAAGATGAAGACTCTTCCCCACAGGACTTGATCTACTGGGTCACTCCTCCCAGCAACGGGCACCTGGCTCTCAAGTCCATTCCTGGTCAAAGCATCCAGAACTTCACGCAGGCGCACATTGATGAGGGTCAGCTTGTGTTTGTGCACTCTGGTAAGTCACAAAGCAGAGCATGGTCAAGGACACATGTTCTGAGCAGTGAGTGATGTGCTGTCAGACCTAAGAATTGCTGACTGAAAAGCACAGGATGTAAGAAACTTCCTAAGCTCTGCATTTTTTTTTTAAGACCATGTTTCGGAAAGCTAATAAAATCACTAGAGCCTGCCCATGCCTCTCTCAAGGCTTACTCAGGAGGGCATGTAAGGTCAGCTACCTTCCATGAGAGCCTATTCCTCCCACTCGCTGGCATAGCATCTCTGCGACTCCTCACACTTGCCCTGGCTCTGAGACTAGCGTAGGCTGAGTTGGACCTCTGCCTTTTATTACCCTTCCCTGTAACTGTGCGAGCATTCTAAGAAAGGGCAGAGCCCCTTGTACCCTCATCCCAAGCCACAAATATTGACTAGAATATAGTAGGTGTTTCATTAATAAAACTTTTTTGAACAAATGAAATAATTTGGAACACCAACTATGTACCAGGTAATAACATTCTAGCCGCTGAGGATGCATTGGTGAATGAAGCCGTTTTTGTACAAGGACCATATTCATTAGTCAATGTCATTGTATTTATGAGATCCTGATGTTGGTTGGAGGCCCTTTCTGCTTCCTGTTAGTCTTTCAGTGAATCAGTACCAACCATTTGCTGGAAAGTTGGTCCAGGAACTCTGCCAGGGTGACCTGGTTTTGTTATAAGTCTGTCCTTGTCAGTGGACCAGGGTGGGCAGCGGCTGAAAAAGAAAAGTATGCATAACCCGAAAGCTTAAATCTCATCATTTCCACAGTTACTTTAAACTATCTAGTTTGAGAATATAATAAAGACAAGAAAGATAAGATACCGTCTAAATTCAGAGCTTGTGATGCCCTGATGACCTGTACACTTAACACACAGGCTCCCCTAAGAATCTGAACACAGTTTGGCATATGGATGCTCTCATATAGTGGTCACAGACTGGAGCCTGGGACCCAGGGCTTAGATTTATTTCAGGCTCCTAAATCTCTTCTGTCAGGCAGCATGGGAGGTGCAGTCACACTGACCATGTCATTTCACAAGGGCTCCTCAGTCCTCTGAGCCAGACAGAGTCGTGATCCCATTTTTGAGGTGACAAAGCTTACAGCTTTGAGAGCCTCAGCTTGGCCTGCTCCTGAGGCAGGTCTTTCTCCACTGAAGGGCACAGCAGGATGGAGGACAGGGTTACCATGAGCAGTGAGGTCTGGGAACAACAGTAAGCGCTCTGGGTTGATTGACCTGCCAGCTTCCAGGTCAGTTGCTTTTAGTAGAAAGAGAAAATAACTCCTGGGGGGGGGGGAAGGAAAGAAAGGAAGGTAGAGGCCAGGATAATGTGAGGACTAACTCATTATATTTCCTAAATGGACATTGAGACAAGCAAACTCTCAAAGCGACTGGAGCCCAGCTACAGAAGCCTCTGTTGCTGAAACCAGCTGTCCATCTGGGTACCGCTTAGCATCTTACATTTGCAAAGTGCTCTGCTGTAATCTAACTTGCCTGTCCCTACAAAGACTTAAGTAGTTTGATGCAGCAAAGATGTGGACAGCCAAGGACTCCCTGTCATTTGCCCTCCTGAAAGTACCCTTGGGAAAACTCAGAGCTGTGCCGTAGGAAATTGACAGATCACCCTATGTGTCCGCTTCCTTCCTGGTTCTGGTTTTCCTCTAGTCTACTGAGTGTTAGGTCTCACTCTGTATAAAATTCTGTATTTGTTTTGATAGAATTCCTCTGGTTCTGTCCCCGTTCTGTTTCTGGATTCATATTTTCAGAATTCCTAGTGGTAGAAGGCATTCTCTCTTTAATTTTGTGTTTTATTAAATGCAACTTTGAAAAGCTATTTTTAGGGAAGCAAGCAAATGCAGAGCAATTGGTTGTGAGCCCTGTTAGGAGTTAGGCACACTCTGTGCCTTTTTCCTTCCCCGTCTCTGTCTCTTTAATGGTGACCTATAAATATGATGGTTAAAAACAAAAAAAAAAAAAACAAAAAAAAATCACCCATGAACATTCTAGTGAGGATTTGGGGCTTCCTGATAAGTTCTGCTTAGCTAAGACTTAAAAGATGTCAAGTACTGACCTACCTCATGCCAATCTGTGTTACCAAGGGAGTGCCCATACATAACTGCAGTCTGACCATACAGTCTTTATGCCTTGTCTTATTTACCCCTGGGCAATAAAGACACTTTTCTTCCTAGTACATTCTGTAAGGGCCTGTAGGCTTTTAATTTACTGCTAGATGGACATTTTCAAAGAGTGATGGGGATGTGGTCCCCAGACTCCCTGCATAGAGATCTTACCTGCTGCCTTGTGAGTCAGACTGGTAAAGCACTCTGGGGAATTGGATCAATGCTGGTCCATCTCCATTTCAGTGATGTACATAAGTTAATTTTCCACTTTACTGGGATTACTAGTGTCTGACAGTGTGGGAGTGGGATCTCCTTGGAGATCTGTAATGAGAGTGAAGCCAGGGTTTCCCCTTCCCTTCTCTTTCCTCTTGGAATATGGTTAGCTTGACATGGATATTTGTTTGTTAATTTCTTTTATCTTTTGAGATTACACTATAATTATATAATATTTCCCTACCTTTTCCTCCCTCCCAATCCTCCCATGGACCCTTCTCAACTTTCTTTCAAATTCATGGCCTTTCTTGTCACATGCATGTGTGTGTATGTATGTGCATATGTGTTCTCAGGGTTGGCTATTTGGTATCAAATAGCCAATTAGTGTGCTCTTCCCTGGGAAAGACTATCTCTCCAGCTCTCAGCATTTCTTAGTTGCCTGCAGTTCTTTGTGCAGGGTTGGGCTGTAGTCTCCCACCCTTTCTTCTGCATATTTCTTTTTTTTTAATTATTAAAATCTGTATTGTAACAGTTTTAAAATACAAAAAAATCACAAGCTAAAATTAAGCAGACCCAAAGGCTAGACAACTCAATACAATTAGAATAGCTATTTAGAACAGAAGCTGTGGAGCTCCACATGAAATTTTATACTTTTATTTATTTTTAATTTTTAATTTTCTTTTTTTATTATGCATATTTCATTAGAAGTGTAACCATAGTGGTTGTGAATGCCAGATATTCCCTTCCCTTAAATTTTGAGTTTTCAGTATAAAGCTTTCATAACATTTTAAAAATTGTTTTGTGGTTATAGACATACATTACTTTATTGATATCAGTTGATTTCAAAATAATAAAATATGGGTGATGATTAGTATTTTAAATCTTCAAAAATTTCTCAGTGGTAACATCTGTGCTTTGCTTTAACTAGTCAGAGGTTAAGGGAATCTGCATTTTAACCTTTATTGATGTGTCTTCATTTCCTGTCAATAATATAATCAAGTATCACCTAAATTCAGAGTCACTCTGAGAAATGATTTTATCAGTGTGCAAACATTATGGAGCATTTTTACACAAACTAAGCAGCCTGTGACATCCTTGGGTGATACAGTCTGGGGGACCACAATCCCAAAGGCTGTCTGTTGTGGATCCTAATGTATGTGGTATGCAGCAGCATTTGATCCAGTGAGCTCAGTGTCTAATTAACACATTACAAAATTGCTATGGCTTTACTTGTAGGGGACTGTGGAAGAAGACAAACTGAAGGTAGGTGGTGATTTTTTGGGGGATAATCATTGATCAGAGCATATGTTTTTCTTTTGAAGGATCAATGTCAGGAGGCTTTAATTTTCAGGTTACTGACGGTTTGAATTTTGCACCTCGGCAAACCTTTAGCATCACTGCCCAAGCTCTGATCATTAGCTTAGAAGTCAACAGAGGACTGAGCATCTTCCCAGGTAAGAAAGAGGCTTAGAGAGTGTTTGAGGGATGGGTTAAGTGTTTTCTTATCTATTCAGAAAATCCACTTGAATGGCATAAAGTGATGTCCCTTTCTGTGGAATGGCTCTAGCAACATCTACTAAGTTCCCCACACCCACAGAATTCTCAGCAGAAATTTGACATCAGCAAGGCTGACACTCTGCGGCCTCTCCATCTTTGCCCTTGCCTCTTCCCTGGAACAGTACGGACTGAAATGAGCAGTAGGAAGGATTCATGGACGTGGCTGTCTGTACCATCTATGTACTTCCTCCCTTCTCTCCCCACAGAACCCAGATCTCTATTATTTATGCATTTGGAACTACATCTCCTGCAGCCCAGGCTGGCCTTGAACTTACTCTGTAGCTGCACATGACCTTGCACTTCTGATCCTCTTGCCTCTGCTTCCTGAATGCTACAATTTCAGGTTTGCACTACTAGACCCAGTTGATCCGTTGCTGGAAACGGAACTCAAGGCCTTGTAAGTGCTAAGCAAGCACTCGTGCAGCTGAGCCACATCCTCTACTGTCCTCAGACTGCTTGTATTTTGAATAAGAAGGTCATCCACAGCACCTGGGGCTTGCCAGTGTTTTCCGTTAGTGCTGGCTTTGAGTGGCTGTGTGCCAGTAATGTAAGCCAGACTGATATAGAAGGAATGGTGAGCCACTCTGGCTAACACTCTTAGGAAAGGGAAAATATTTACTCAATGGCAAAAGCAAAAATAAATAAATAAATAAATAAAATAATAAAATAAAAAGAGAAAGAAAAAAGGCTGGAATTTGTTATTTCCATAAAAAGCACCATGATGGAAACAATAACATCTCAACATGGCCTGAATGTTGGGAAAAAGGAAAGGTCAAAGCAGTTCTGCCCTTTATAACCTATTTAAAGGACAGACATTAGCAATCAAACATAGATGGGAAATAACACTGATGATTTTACTAATTATGGTCCAACTAGCCAACAATCCTAAAAGTAGCAGTGCCTACCTCTCACTTCATAAAAGTCAAATGGGAGTCTCTGGAATGAGCCTGGCTTGTTAAAAAAAAAATGTTTAGATGTATTTATTTTGTCCTATGTGTATGAGTAGTCTGCCTGTATGTACATCTATGCACCATGTGCATGCCTGTATCTTCAGAGGTCAGAACAAGGCATCAGGTCCTGGAACTGGGCTTACAGATAATTGTGAGCCACTGTGTGGGTGCTGGGAAATACTAAGCATCTTCTTGTCATTTTTTAAAAAAATCTTAGTTGATCTTTAAGTGGAATTATCTTGAGATCTACAGGGCTGCACCGGTATTTCAGTGCTTATGGGCTAGATAATATCATCTTGAGAAGTTGGTGGGCTCTGTGTCTTAAAGAGGAAATGCAAATTGAGGGTCAAGTGAGCCCTCCTGTTTCCATACCAGACTTCAAGGAAAAATGACGCTTTGTTTGCTATTATTTTCACAATAACTGCTGGAATATTTTGTCAATTTTTTTGTTGTGATTAATGTGGGAATGCAGGGGTTGGAACGAGGGAAGCCCTCTGCCACTGAGCTACATTTCCAGCCCTTAAATGTTTATTTTTAAGTTCTAGGTCCTCAGCTTTTAATGTCTGTGGAAAGAAACCATTCCACACGCAGCAAGGGATATGCCACCTATGATTCTTCTATTATAAAACTTTTTTTTTCCATGCTTGTTCTGTAAATTTTCTCTCTAGATAAGTATGAAACTTCTACCATTTCCCCTCAAGGCAATTAGGAAGTCATTTAATATTTTAAGAAAACAAATCATCAACTACATTTCAGTAATCGGAAAATCATAGTAATCTATTTTTAAAATTCCAAAACTAGGGTAATTGTGGCTGCTGCAAAAGATTAAGTACCTTTCATCTAGCTCAGCATCGTCTGGTTTAATAATTCATGGCAGTTGTTCTGGAGGAAATACAGAAACGTGTAGCTTCACACTTCAGAGTTTCTGATGAATGTTTTACTGAGTAAGTGTAGCCGGAAAAAATATATATGTTAAAGTGGACAAATTCCTTTCTGACCTTCAGAAGATCATGTCAAACTTACAGTTTTCACAGCCTTGTGTGCATTATTGGCCACGGTCCTGATAACTGTTTCTTTTTCTAGCAAGTCTTACATCTCCTTTGACCCAGCTGCTGCTTCTCTCTAGAGCTCGCTGCTGGAACTCAGATGTTGGCCTCACTTTCAGCAACTTTCCCTGCCCTGTTAGCTCAGTTGACATTCTTAGTCTCCACTATCTCCACCCTGCCTTGCTTCCTGTTCTAGCTCTTGGCCAGAAGGAAGGAAGATGAATCTTCATACCCATTTCTCTAGAGAGGCGGTGATGTTTGATGAAATCTCCTAACTGTGGTATCAGAAGTCCTAGAATTCAGGTGGACCTTGTGGCTCACCAGGTCCTGTTGTTTGGACTGTTTTTTCTGTGTTAGCTTTCTTAAGGAGAAGAAGCACCAGTTGTATATCCGAGTTCCCTAGCATGAACATGATTCATGGGGGTTTTATCATCTTGTCCCCTTTCCAGGGACCCACCTAACCTTGTTCTGCATGGCTTCTTCAGCAGGTCCCTGAGGGCTCTTTGTCCCAGCTGTTGCATGTGAAGCTGTAAGGTTATGGTAGATGCCATGTTCTGTGTCTTCCTTGAAGTTCCTATCCCCATCATGCTATGCCATGTCTCAGGAAGGGACAGAGGCACATGCACCTTGCTTCTGAGTATGACATCAACTATTGCAGAACCATTTCTTCAGAAATTTCATATTTTAATATCCCAGGGAAAGGTCTGCTGTTTTTGTAGAAGCATGATTTGTTTTAGAACTATTGCAGAAGAAGGAAAATCTATTCCCATTACAGGCTGGACCTCCAGTTATTGATACTTATATTTTCAATTACTGCATTGAGTTATTATAAAAGATTTAAGTGAAATAGTTTATATAAACCCACAAATTTTGGACACCCCCATCAGCAGGTAAAAGATGTGAGGTTCAGGAGTTATCAGTGTCACATAAACAGAAGTCTTAAGCCCTACAGCAGCACAGCAATTCTGACCCCAAATCTAGAGTTTGTATCATGCAGCCCCGCTTTTTTATGTGTAGGCCAGCATCCTAGGATGTCAGTTCCCTGAGAAAGGGACATCAGGGTAGATATTTATTTTGTTTTCTAAACTTTACTGATATATTGACATGCATGACCAAAGAAAGTATTTAGTAAGCTAATAGCATAACATGTATACAGCAGTTACACATTTTAATCTCTTGTTTGGGAAAGTAGTGCAAGCATAAGATAGTAATAACCAAAAACAGTTAAACCTTTAAGAAATTTTATTCACATTTGGTCCATACCATATTGTTTAAACTTCCTCTGCAGCTCATCAGACATTGGAAGTTTCTGTGTTGGCTCCTTTGTACACTCAGGCGAAATCATTTTAGAGTACATAGAATGTGAATGTTTTAACTATAGCTTCTGTGCTTTGCCAAATTTGAATATCAGTTTTTTAATAGTTACTCTAAATGAAATACTAAGTAAAATTAAAGTATATTTTTATTGTATTTTCAGATTTCAGTTTGCTGTTTTATTACATACATTTTGAATAGATATGTGTATATTACATGAGTATGTATATATATGTATATATATATAGATATATAGGAGGTATTCATATATATTTAGTTGACATGCTTTCTGTTGCCTTCTTGATTGATTCTTCAAGAAAGGGTTTTATGAGTTTTCCACATTGAATTCTACCATAGATTTTATTTGTTTAAGTTTAGTGGTGGCATGCTGAAATATACTATGGCCTTGGGCTGCAGAGTTTTTTGTTTATCCAAATTGTACTTGGCTCTTTTTCAAAGAATGTTGGTCTCCAGTGTTGGAGGGATTAACCCAGAAAGTTTTGCAGTACCGCTGTAGAGGCAAGCTTCTGTAAGTCCAGAGTCAATCAGTTCACCAACAAAGGACTATTCTTCTGCATTCTCACCTCAGGTCATGAAAGAGAGGAAATGACATCAGTAACCCATCTGTCCCTCATAGCAGGAACTGAAAGAAAAGAGATGGGATTCATAGTATAGTATTTCCTTATACTATACTATGTGTATGGTATATAGTATATGGTTTACCATTCCACTGTGTAGACATACCACATTTTCTTTCTAAAAACATTCTAAATTACATTTGTTTAATTGTGTGTGTGTGTGTGTGTGTGTGTGTGTGTGTGTGTGTGTGTGTGTGTGTGAGTATTTAAGCTTATATCTCATGTCGTATCTACTTGAGGCAGAACCCTGTTTCTAAGGCTGGTTTCCATGAGCTACCTCCCTATCTCCCCCCTACCCCAACACCTAGTATTCTTAGAGACTTAGGTATTTTGAATGGATCCTCCATAACGAGGACTTAAAGCAGTCTTTCCAAATTTGGAAGTTATTCACATCTAGACTGCCAACCCTTTGGAATTGTCAAATGCCTAATGTTCTTTAAATATCAAATATGGTCCTCCTATCCAAGATTACAAAGGCTAATAAGGAAGGGAAGAAAAATGGGTGTCATTTAGAAGGTTTAGTTATTAATGGATAAATAATTATTATTATATAGTTATGTTATAATAAATACTTACTATTTACTAATACTATTGGAGAAAACTCAACAGTACCTATTCAAAGGGCTACTCTGCATAAGACTCATGCTAAAGCCCTTTTCAAAAGGTTAAAACAAAAATTAGGGAAGATTCTGGTCCAAAAGATAGCTTTGAGCATATCAGACCATGAGGGTGGTCCTTCAATATCCCAAACCCTGTCATGGCCTTTAATACAGGCCTGAGAGATTCCTTGTGTTTGTTTAGGAGGCAACCCCCACCCTTCGAGGAACCACAGTCTCTTAGGTTCCCAGCACCACACAAGTAAAACTTTCTTAACTACCCAGGACTGAGCCACAGAGACCTTGGCACAGACTCTTTGGTCTAGGAAGTTAAACAGATGCCAGGTCTTGGCTAGTGAAGAAGCTCTGAAAAGCTGGTTTTTCCTAGGGCTCAGGAGTAAATCATGTCCATGAGAAGACATCCCAGGGATCACTAACCCCCCATGGCCTAGTTTTGGATACTAGCCAGCACTCCCATTCATACTGATGCATTCTCCAGGCAGTTCCCAGAGGTCTAGAGGGATTGTTTGAGCAGCTGGCTGGCTCTGTGTGCTTTGCTCTTATATGCACATTTGATTCTTAGGTTCCACAGAGCCGCTTTCATCTCATGTCCTGAGAGCAGTGACCAATGATGACCAGGCAGCAAACAGAACTATAACGTTTACAGTAGTCAGCTCCCCGAGACATGGGAGGCTGCTGAAGATGAACTCTGACAACCGAACAGAGGATGTTTCTGTTTTTACCCAGCGTCTGGTGAGTCCTGACATCCATGTCATGACACTGAGATGGGCCACAGGGCTGAGCAGTGAGCACCTGTCATTTGTTTTCATCCTGCTAAACCAGCCAGATGTGGGTCACGACATAGACAGCGCCTCCTTTCATCTAAAACAGGATTCCCTGTAGGGAACATAGCATAAGACACAGTTGTCAGAAAACACAGCGTGTAACAAATGAAAAAAGTACTCGGGGCTGGGGAGATGGCTCAGCAGTTAAGAGTAAGTTCAATTCTCACTGTCAGGTGGCTCACAACATTCTGTAGCTCCAGCTCCCAAGAGATCCAACTTCCTCTCTTTTGGGTTCTGCATGTACCTGCATTCACGTGCACTACACACACACACACACACACACACACACACACACCACACACATACACCACACACACACACACACACACACACACACACACACACACACAGAGAAATAAATAGCCAAATAGCTGGGTAGTGGTGGCACATGCCTTTAATCCCACCACTTGGTAAGCAGAAACAGGATCTCTGTGCTGTGAGTTCGAGAGTTCTAGGCCAGCCTGGTCTATGGAGTGAGTTCCAGGATAGCCAGAGCCACACAAAAAACCCTGTCTTGAAAAGCTAAAATAAATAGTGGTTCCAGGAACGGGTGCTGTCTGCAGAGCGTGTCCCAGAGCTCTCTGGAGCAGGCGGAGATAAACTCTGCATGTCATGAGCTATCAGATAAGGACTGGGGACCCTGTAGGACAGACTCAGACCCCACCCAGAGGTGAGGAGGGGTCAGCAGGCCTGTATCACTGCCAGGGAGAGGAGACTTGAGCTCCCATCGGTTCTGGGTTCCAGGACCGGGGGCTGTCTGCAGAGCATGTCCTAGAGCTCTCTGGAGCAGGCGGAGATAAACTCTGTCTGTCACGGTCACCCAAGCTGCTGCTAAGGGAGTTTGCACAGCCGCCACCTCACCTCTAATTGGTCAAACAGAGAAAGACTGAAGACTTGAAATTCAGTCCCTTGCACAGAGCAGAAGTAGTGATTGGGCAGACCTTTTCCTCAGAGGTCACAGGAGACACACAAGCCCGAGTGACACAACTGACCAGGAGCCACGTAATCATGAACCACTAAAGCCATGGGCAGACGCCAGTGCAAAAACTTACATAATAATATAAAGAACAACAAGGTAACTCCAGAAGAAAGTAGCAATCTTACAAATACAAGACCTGAACTGAGCAATGAAGAGGAAACAGAAGGAAGCATCACCAAAAATTCCTTTTTGATGATCAATCGAAGCTCTCAAAGAAGATATGAAAAAT
>PVIH01001339.1:137650-158129 GCA_004025045.1 Sigmodon hispidus
CAAACAAAAAATTGGAAGAGATGAACAAATCTATGAAAGAAACATGCCAGGAACTAAAAGCTGAAATAGAAGCAATAAAAAAGGCACAAAATGAGGCAAAGATGGAAATAGAAAACCTGAAGGAAAAAGCTGGAACCACAGATACAAGCATAACAAACAGAGTTCAAGAGATGGAAGATAGAATCTCTGAAGTGGAAGATTGAGTAGCCCAAATAGACATATCAGTCAAAGAAAATAGTAAAACTAAAAAAGCCATAACTCAAAACGTTCAAGAAATTTGGGACACCATGAAGACCTAATTTGAGAATAATAGGAATAGAAGAAGGAGAAGAATACCAGCTCAAAGGTACAGATAATGTTTTCAATAAAATCATAGAAGAAAACTTCCCTAACCTGAAGAAGGAAATGCCTATAAAGATACAAGAAGCTTACAGAACACCAAATAGATATGACCGCCCAAAAAAGTCAGCGTGCGACATTATAATCAAGCCACAAAACATATAGAACAAAGAAAAAATTTTAAAAGCTGCAAAAGAAAAGGGCCAACTTACATATAAAGGCAGACCCATCAGAATAACGCCTGACTATTCAATGGAAACGATGAAAGCTAGAAGGGCTTGGTCAGAAGTTATACAGACGCTAAAAGAGCATGGCTGCCAAACTAGAATACTATACCCTGCAAAATTATCACTCACCATAGATGGAGTAAACAAGATATTTCATGACAAAGTCAGACTGAAAGAATATCTATCTATCAACCCAGCACTACAGAGAGTATTAGAGGGAAAACTCCAACCTAAGGACCCCAGATAAACCCACGAAATCACAAACAATCAATAATTCCACAGAAGACTACTCCAGAGAAAGGAAATATAAACAAGTTACCACCAAAAATGGCAGGAAAGATCAATCAATGGTCACTAATTTCCCTTAATATCAATGGACTCAACTCACCTATAAAATGTCACACACTAACAAGATGGATACAACAACAGAAGCCATCCTTCTGTTGCCTTCAAGAAACACACCTCAACCACAAAGACAGACACAGGCTTAGAATAAAGGGTTGGGAAAAGATTTTCCAGTCAAATGGTCCTAAGAAACAAGCGGGGGTTGCAATCCTAATATCTAACAAAGTAGACTTTAAGCTAAAAACAATTAAAAGGGACCAAGATGGTCACTACTTATTCATCACAGGAAAAATTGGTCAAGAGGAAATTTCAATCTTGAATATTTATAAGGGCACCTACTTATGTAAAAGAAATACTGCTAAAGCTCGAATCTCGCATCAATTCTTACACCCTAATAGTGGGAGACTTCAATACTCCACTTTCAACCCTGGATAGATCAACCAGACAGAGACTCAACAAAGAAATAAGGAGTCTAAAAGAGGTTATGATGCAAATGGATTTAATAGATATCTACAGAAGCTTCCACCCAAACGCAAAGGAATATACATATTTCTCAGCTCCTCATGGAACTTTCTCCAAAATTGACCACATAATTGGTCATAAAGCAAATATCAACAGTTACAAAAAAATGGAAATAATCCCTTGTAACATATCAGACCACCAGGGCCTAAAGTTAGAGTTCAATAACATCAAAACCCAAAGAAAGCCTACCAACTCATGGAAACTAAACATCACTCAGCTGAACCATCTCTGGGTCAAGGAAGAAATTAAGAAAGAAATGAAAGTCTTCCTAGAATTCAATGAAAATGAATCTACAACATATCCAAACTTGTGGGACACAATGAAAGCTGTCTTAAGAGGAAAATTCATAGTGTTAGATGCCTATATGAAAAACCTAGAGAAATCCCACACTAGAGACCTAACAGCTCAGCTGAAAGCCTTAGAACAATTAGAAGCAAACTCACCTAGAAGGAGTAAACGGCAGGAAATAATCAAACTTAGAGCTGAAATTAATACAATTGAAACAAAAAGAACAATACAAAGAATCAATGAATCTAAGAGTTGGTTCTTTGAGAAAGTTAACAAGATAGATAAGCCCTTAGCCAAACTAATCAAAAAACAGAGAGAGAGAGTGTTCAAATCAACAAAATCAGAAATGAAAAGGGGAACATAACAACAGACCCCCAGGTAATACAGAGAATTATCAGATCATATTTTGAAAATCTGTATTCCACAAAAATGGAAAACCTAGAAGAAATGGACAGCTTTCTGGACAGGTACCATCTACCAAAATTAAATGAAGATCAGATTAATTACCTAAACAGGCCTATAACCCTTAAGGAAATTGAAGCTGTCATTAAAAACCTCCCCAAAAATAAAAGTCCTGGTCCAGATGATTTTAGTGCCGAATTCTACCAGACATTCAAAGAAGAATTACTACCGTTACTCCTCAAAATATTTCACACAGTAGAAACTGAAGGAATATTGCCAAATTCCTTTTATGAGGCCCCAATTACCCTAATACCTAAGCCACTCAAAGATACAATAAAGAAGGAGAATTACAGACCAATTTCCCTCATGAATATTGATGTGAAAATTCTCAACAAAATTTTGGCAAACCGTATACAACAATGTATAAGATATCATCCACCACGACCAAGTAGGCTTCATCCCAGAAATGCAGGGCTGGTTTAACATACGAAAAACTGTAAATGTTATCCATCATATAAACAAACTAAAGGAACAAAACCACATGATCATATCCTTAGATGCTGAAAAAGCCTTTGATAAAATCCAACACTCCTTTATGATTAAAGCCCTAGAGAGATCAGGAATACAGGGAGAATACCTAAATATAATAAAAGGCGATTTACAAGAAGCCAACAGCCAGTATCAAACTTAATGGAGAAAAACTCAAAGCAATCCCACTAAAAGCAGGAACTAGACAAGGATGTCCTCTCTCCCCTTATCTATTCAATATAGTTCTTGAAGTTTTAGCTAAAGCAATAAAGGAACAGAAGAGATTAAGGGGATACAAATTGGAAAAGAAGAAGTGAAACTATCTCTATTTGCAGATGATATGATTGTATACATAAGTGACCCACAAAATTCTTCCAAGGAACTGGTACAGCTGATAAACACCTTCAGCAATGTAGCAAGATACAAGATTAACTCAAAGAAATCAGTAGCCCTTCTATACACTAAAGATAGAAGAGCTGAAAAAGAAATAAGGGAAACATTACCCTTTATAATAGCTGCAAATAGTATTAAATACCTTGGAGTAACTATCACCAAAGAAGTAACAGACCTATTTGACAAAAATTTTAAATCACTGAAGAAAGAAATTGAAGAGGATATCAGAAAATGGAAAGCTCTCCCATGTTCCTGGATAGGTAGGATCAACATAGTAAAAATGGCAATTCTACCAAAGGCAACCTACAGATTCAATGCACTGCCCATCAAAATCCCAACACAATATTTCTTGGACCTTGAAAGAACAATACTCAATTTCATTTGGAATAACAGGAAAGCCAGGATTGCCAAAACAATTGTACTCAACAAAAGAACCTCAGGAGGTATCACTATCCCTGACTTCAAGGTATACTATAGAGCTACAGTAATAAAAACAGCCTGGTACTGGCATAAAAACAGACTTGTGGATCAATGGAATAGAATTGAGGATCAAGACATTAACCCAAAAACCTATGAACACCTGATCTTTGACAAAGAGGCCCAAAACATTCAATGGAAAAAAGATAGTATATTTAACAAATGGTGTTGGCATAGCTGGATGGAAGTGTGTAGAAAAATGCAAATAGATCCGAGCCTGTCACCCTGCACAAAACTCAAATCCAAATGGATCAAAGACCTCAACATAAACCCAGCCACTTTGAACTTGATAGAAAAGAAAGTGGGAAATACACTTCTACAAATTGGCACAGGCCACCACTTCCTAAATATAGCACCAGTGGCACAGACACTAAGACCAACAATCAATAAGTGGGATCTCCTGAAGCTAAGAAGTTTCTGTAAAGCCAAGGACACTGTCAATAGGACAAAACGGCAGCCTACAGAATGGGAAAAGATTTTCACCAATCTACAAGTGATAGAGGACTGATCTATAAGATATATAAAGAGCTCAAGAATCTAGAGCCCAAAACCTTGAATAACCCAATCAAAAATGGGGTTCAGATCTAAAAAGGGAATTCTCAGCAGAGGAATCACGAATGGCTGAAAGGCACCTGAAAAAGTGCTCTTCATCTTTAGCCATCAGAGAAATGCAAATCAAAACAACTCTGAGATACCACCTAACACCTGTTAGGTTGGCTAAGATAAAAGGCACAGATGACAGCCTATGTTGGAGAGGGTGTGGATCAAGGGGAACACTCCTCCATTGTTGGTGGGAGTGTAAGCTTGTTCAGCCACTTTGGAGTGCAATATGGCGGTTTCTCAGAAAATTGAGAATCAATCTCCCCAAGGACCCAGCAATACCACTTCTGGGTGTATACCCTAAAGATGCACAGTCACACTCCAAAGGTATTAGCTCAACTATGTTCATAGCAGCATTATTTGTAATAGCAAAAACCTGGAAACAACCTAGATGTCCCTCAACTGAAGAATGGATTAACAAACTGTGGTACATCTACACAATGTAATACTACTCAGCAGTAAGAAAATATGATATCCTAAAATTTGCAGGCAAATGGATGGATTTGGAGAATATCCTCCTGAGCGAGGTATCACAAACTCAGAAAGATAAGCAGGGGATATACTCACTCATTAGTGGTCTCTAAACAAACTAACAAGAAAAAAGCCAAGCATGCCCAAGCTGCAAACCACAACCACTAAACAGCTTGGATTCAGAAACACCCTGGACTGACCCTTTGGATCCCACTCCACCTATAGGAACACCTGACTCACTCTTGAGGGAGGGGGAACAAAACTGGATTTCCCAGGAGGGGAGACTGAACTAAGCTTTATTGGATCAGTGGGACCATGGGACTGTCTGCAGCCTGCCCAGAGAGGGGATGGGGTGTTGTGGAGTAAGAAAGGGTGACCTGATGTGGCGGGAGGGGGAAGAGACCTTGAATGGATATACAAGGATAGGAAAAAAAAAATCCAGAGGGAAAGCTGAACTCAAAGTAATTTTATGTGTAGCAAATTATTTGCATTATCACCCTTGATAAGTCATGCTTATGATTTTTAACTTATCAGCATTTTAAATTCAATTTACTGTTTTTCTTGATAAATACAAAATAAAAAAAATTAAATTAAAAAAAAAAGAAAAACTAAAATAAATAATAAATCCTATCCGGGGGGGATGGGGGTGGTGGTGTTTAAGAGACTATTTAAAGTTTGCTTATATTTATATGACATTATGTTTTAATATATTATAATCGTGTGTATATGTAATTGGTATCCAGGGTGTTTGGAATTTCACTGGTACTCTGTTGCCAGACTCATGAATTATATAACTTACTGAAATGAATAAGCACTATTTTTTTTTTTTTTTTTGCTTTCTATCCAGGAATTGGTTGGCCCAGACAAATTTGTTTATTTTATTTTTTATTTAAAGATTTTATTTATTTATTATATATACAGTGTTCTACCTGCACATATGCCTGCATGTCAGAAGTAGACACCAGATCTCATTGCAGATGGTTGTGAGTCACCATGTGGTTGCTGGGAATTGAACTCAGGATCTCTGGTAGAGCAGCCAGTGCTCTTAACCTCTGAGCCACTTCTCCAGTCCCATGGTATTTCATTTTCTAAAAGTGAAATTCCCAAATATAATTCTGTAAGCATTCCTTTGGTTTGTTATTTGTCATCCTTTTTCTATCCTGAAATACTGGGTCTGACAATTTATTTGACTATAGCCTTGTATAACTAACATACTTTTTAAATATCAAGTTAAGTTTAGGGAAATAGCAGGAGTTCTTAACCTTTGAGCTCTCTGGATGATGTGATGAGATGAGACTCGGCTTTTGCTTTTTAGTTGTCTTGGTCTGTGTGCATACTAGCAAGAATGATATTATTCCAAAAGAGTATATTGGCTCTAGCCTCAGTTCTTTAAAAAAAAAAATGAAGTGTGGTCATTTTAAGTATTATTTCCAACAGCTTTTGGTTGTAAGTATATAGGATTTTAGATTAGGCTCCATATGATCTAAATAAGTGTTAGTGAGTATAGTAGCTAGAATTAAGTACCTTTTGCTGAAATAACAAGGAACCCCCAAGTCCCAGTGGTTTTGTGATAACACCAAAGTTCTTCTCACTTGCATTGTATGGCAGCTGTGGGTTGGCTGTGGTCTGCTTTCCATGCCTTCTTTGTTTTAGGAGCTAGCTGGTGGAACAATCTTGCTCATTCTAGTCACCACGCTGATGGCATCAGAGGGCAACATGGTGGTGGAACATGGGATAGCTTTGCAGCTTGTACTCTAGAATGTCATTTGCATTCACATTTCATTGTCTGAGAAGGCCAGATGAGGTAGCTTGTTATTAGTGTGCTGGATAAATATAGAGAGGGGGCACTGAATATTTGGAACAGTGTTCTAACTGCGATGGTGCACTAACATACAAATTAAAAACTGTATAATACTGGAAGCCAGAGTTCATTTTTCTCTGAAAACACACCACTTCAAAGTAGAACACATTTGTAGATAAATGCCAAATATAAGGTCCTGGGCAAGCAAAGTCTTGATTGGATAAAATGCAGTTATTTTCAGATTTTATTGTTTTCCCTGCCCTTTCTAATTCTTTCTGCTGTTGTGAACAGATAAGAAGTATCCAGAAAACTATGTCATCCATGGCAACAAGTGCAAGCCAGAGCAAGAGAGTTGTATGGGAGTTTAATGCTGCATAAGGGTATCTGAGACTATTGTTACCCATGGAAATGGGCAGGCTATAGTCTGGAAACAACCTGTGTCATTTCACAGATCAGAAGGTCAGAAAGAGGAGATGTTTAAATACAACACAGGCAGTGTTTGACTCTTTCTTTCCCTTGGTCTTGTCTTTGGCTGAACATGTACCTGCTGCCATTCCAGAGGTCTGTACTTAGACTCAAAGGACAAAGAGGAACTCATTTTATTATCTGTAAGGTTTTATACAAAGTCTGTATCTGGCTTTGTGCACAAGGCACATGACTGATGGAATAATTTCTTTCTCCCTAAAACATCATCTCAGATATGTAGATCATTTGTAGAATTTCCACACAGCTATCTGGTGCCTTTGTTGTGTGGTGTGTGGAAAGTTTATAATTTAGGTATCAGAGACCTACTGGTGACTACATGTGACCGTGCAGAAGTTCCTTGGCACAAAACAAGGAGAGCTAGGTCACCTTGTGACTCAGGGCAAACTGCATATCTAGTAAACCTATGCTTTGTTATATTTAAAATGGGAAGAGTCATAGCAATGATCATTGGAACCATATTCATGTACATCTTGTATGAAGCACTTTTCTAGTCTCCTGTAGTATTGTTCCTGTCCACCTGCAATGCAGACCTGTATGTAGCACTGTGTTCACGCACAGCTCTGGACTCTAAATCAGGTCCTATCAAATTAGCCATGGCTTTCTCCCAGGTGGCTAAATGCAGAGAAGATGGTAATAGACATAAAATGCATAGCATGTTCCTTACACTTAGTTGAGGTTCATTGAGATGGAAAGCATACTTCCAATGATTAGGGGAGATGCAAGCTAGAAATATTGTATTACTTATCCATCCTAGGAGTACCTGGCACACCCAATGGCCATATAAATACAAAATCAGGAAGCATATAGAGAAAGAGAACTCATGGCCCAGTGCTTCTATTAGATTCAGTGTTGTCCAAGAACATTTTTGGGGGGGGGCGGGGATGACTTTAAATCATACAGATATTTGTTCCAGGAGACCACATGGTGACTTAGAGGTGCTCATGTGACCTACCTGCATGGTTCAGATGGGGTGTGAGGATCAGTGGAATCAATCAGTCACACAGGCTACATTAGTAATCCCTTAGGGAGGTAGGTGATCACCACAGAGCAGTTGATTAAGGTGACTACCTGAATGGACCACACTGAATTTGAATAAGTAGAGCTGCAAACTGACATCCAGAAGACTGAGAAAGTCCAACTGGTATTCAAGGTGGATGGGGAGGTGACCGGGCATCCTAAGGATGACAAATGCTAATTAGGTGATGGTTAAGGCAGATACTTAGCTTTCTGTTCTTGGATACATGAAAAGCCTTTCCTACTCCTCATATTTAAAAGACAAGTTTCCTAGGGGGAGGCAATTTCCTGCTACACTGGAATTGGCTGGTGTTTGGCCTAATGTGCCATAGTCATTTAATGAATGGAAATGAGGGCATCAGAGAACAGTGACATTTGCTTCACCTTCTGACCCATGTATTGTTTCCTTCCTGGTGTTCTCAAATAAGTTTCCCTCGGGGATGATGAGAGAAGAGAGCTAAGAAAATAGAAGGAGGCTCACGCAGGGACTGAATTTTCTACCCTTGGCCAGAGCACAGGCTGGAGGAATATAGAGGCAGGGGGATGTGGGTCCCCAAGGGCTCCCCGACAGTCAGAGCATGTGATGGGAGGAGAGGAACAGTGGAAACACTGCAGAGAAGTTTAGGGGGTTACTGAGTTAGCTCTCTGTGCTTGTCACTTCAGAGACCTTGTTTCTCTTTCCACCTCAACCATCATAAAGAAAGTCAATAATGCGGTGTCTAAAGGAGAAGAGAAGACAGAAAACGTGGAAGGATAAAAACAAAAATGCAAACTCTGGTTCTTTCAGGGTCATAGCTTACTTTGATGTTTCAGTGGGCCTCTAAAACACACACACACACACACACACACACACACACAGGCTTTCTGTTGCTGTGACACAGTATGTGAGAGGAGTCATCTCAGAAGAGAACATGTCTCTTTGGCTCAGAATTGCTGAGGCTTCAGTCCATTGTCAGCTGGCACTTGCCTTGAGGCGTGTGAGGCAGAGCATCCTGGTGCACAGGGTAGAGAAGCGTTCACATCCTCGAGGTCCTAGAGCAGAGAGGGGAAGGGATCTGGGGATAAAGGTTGCAATATCCCCTTTAATGAGGCATCCCGATCACCTAACTTCCTCTTAGTGATCTCTGCCTCTTCAGGGTTCTATCCCCACCTCCCAGTAACACCAAAGCCAGAGAACAAAAGCCTTAGCACACTTAATATCTTTGGGAGACATTTCATATCCAAACTATAGTGCATATTTTATAAAAATCAAGACCAGAAAACAAATGTTAAATTTATATCAAGACTGAAAGAAGCAATGCCAATTAATACAGTACATGGTCACTAATCTGAATGCGTTCCAGGGTTAGGGAGATGGTGCAGAGTTAGGGGGCACTTGTCCTGCAAACATGAGGAGGACCTGAGTTCAAATCCCTAACACCCACATAAAAGGCTGGGTAAGATGAATGTTCCTGAAACCCCAGCATTGAGAGAGTAGAGATGGTGCCTCCTGGGAGTTCATTGTCAGCACAGGCTTTGGTTCAGTAGGAGACCTGTCTGAAGGTCATAATGTGGAGAATGAGAGAGGATGGTATGGGATGTCTTGCTCTGACCTCTGCATGTGCAAGCCTGGGTTAAAGCATGTGCACATTCAATATGCATGCAACACATGCACACAAATATATGTATACACACACCATACATCACATACATACACAAACACACACATACATACATTAAAAATTAAAGCATTCCAACCTTAGTTTATATGTGCAGAAATGAACAATTTTTTTGTGGCTTGAGAAATGAAAGAAATTCACCTTCCTGCTTTGTCCCTTCCACACACTGCTTCCTTTTCCACATGCACTGATGGATAGGCTTTGGTACAGCCTGAAGTTTATAGCCTCTATCAATTGGTACCCTGGTCAGTTCCCAGACATCTTATAATACCTTAGGTTTACCATCTAGCAGCTTTAGAACATTTGGGAAGCAGAAATGGTAATGAGAGGCTATGGAGGTGGAAAAGATGACAGGAAGCATTTCTCTTGGGCTGGGGTTTGCTCAGTGGGTGCAGCAACCCTTGCCTCAGGCTCTGTGTTCAATGGAGTGGGAAGCTTTCCTCTGAAATCCTCCATGAAGATCCTGATTAGCACATAGGTGCTTTCATCAGGCCTCTTCAGTGTGGTGGGTTAAGGAAAAAAAAAAAAAAAAAAGATAGTACTTAAGATGTAATTCCAATTATATAAAAAGTTCAGAGCTATTTAGTCCTATGTAACTTACCAAATGGCTAATTACTACTAGATTTCCTGGATAAGCTTTTCTACTCAAGTTTTAGCCAAGGGACCTGCCAGACATTCAATAGGGACATTGTAGGCCGATGATGGCTGAGTGCGTTTTCACCCCTTTGCAAAAGGAATTAATTTGTTCTTGGCCCTCTACCTGCCAGGGGTGTGTGGTGGAGATGGAAAGGACTGCATCATTTGCATCTCAAACACACAGTTTCTTTGCTTGTGATGGATAAAAAGAAATAACCATTTTTAGTCAGTGCTCATGGGGGAAAAATAGCTTGACTGCATTATGCTTAATATACTTTGGCAAAATAATTGCAAGGAAGTATTTGTGATGTCATTGCCCAACATTATTTTCTTAGTTCAGAATAAGTTCAGTACTTTTTCAATTCATATCATGTCAGCTTTACCGAGATAAGTAAGTAAGTGGCCACCTTGTTTTTTAGCATCGAATTCTAAGTGGGTAAAGCTAACCCACAGAAGCTTTTGCTGAAAATCATGTGTCCTGAAGAATTAAACATAGACATCCACAGAAAAGACAATCATCAGACTCAAATTGCATGAAAGCTCCCCTACAAATTTGGAGATGATACTGTCCTCTTCCAAGAACCCATGAACAAAGTAAGCCTCAAATTCCACAAAACACGCTGATGGCTTCCAAGTTGAACTCACAGCTAATTGAGTGATTTTCATTCCACTGCTTGTTGAGATAATTTAGAGTCATTAAAACAGCAAAGTGTTCTGGCTTTGAGGTTTATGACAGCCAGCCTCTTTTCTTTTCCACAAAGCCAGTAATTGCATCTCAGCCATTGTGCTGTTGTGGGCAGGGTGCCATCCGTCTTGGGCTGTGCTGCTTCGGAAGCATAGATAACAGTTTTCCAGGACCACATTTAGAAAATTACAAAGCCATTCTGGGTTATTAATTTTGTCCAATTACTCCTTCTTCCAAAATTTGAACTTATTGCTTTCATAATACTCATATCCTAGAGAATTATAGACACATTTCCCAAAGGCTAGAAATTAATTTATTGGAGACTAAAATCAGCTTAATGTCTCATTAGGCTTTTGTCTTTAGATCTGCTGAGTTGGGAGGGACCAGTATTCCTATCATCCATGCTCCTGCCTCACCCATCCTGTGCCTCCTTGGGCTGACTGGTTCAGTGGCAACCAGTCTCACTTGTCATTGTCATTTTCTGTCAATATTCTTAGTCTTCTTTCAGCAGTTTTGTTTTGCATTATACTTCACTGAATTATGTGAAGAGTGTTTTTCCATATGTGGTACTTGTCACTTAGTCATCAATTCATTGTTCAAACTTAAAATTGACTGACAGATCTTGGCCCAATCGCTTTGAATAGTTAAAAATGTTCTATTGTGTTTGAATGGCTGGCTCTTTCTATGAAAAGACAGACAACACTCGTTCCCGTTTTAGTGAGGCTGACTTACTCCCTCTCCTTGTATTCAGTTTCCACGCCCACACCAGGTGGTTTTGCTGGTTAGTTTCTGTCAGCTTGACACCAACTGAAAACTAACACCTAAAAAGAGAGAATCTCGGTTGAGAAAACGCCTCCATAACATTGGGCTGTAGGAAGGCTGTAGACATTTTCTTTATTGGTAATTGATGTGGAGTAAACTTCAGGTGGTATCACCCTTGGGCAGGTGATCTGTGGTTGTATGCAAACTGAACGACCTTGGGCATCAAGCCAGTTGGATCCTGGCTTCCCTTGATGACAGACTGTGACATGGAAGTGTAAACCAGATAAGCGCTTTGTTCCCCAAGTTACTTTTCCTCAGTGTTTTATCAAAACAACAGAAACCAAGCTAGCACAGTGACTTAAAAGCATTAGAAATATCTTCTTCCACAGCTATGGTGCCCAGAAACTGAACTCCATCTCACTGGGCCTAAATTCTAAATCCTCTTGGAGTGTCTTACCTTTTTACCATGAGTGACCACCATCATGACTGTAGAGCACAGCTGGACACAAGCATGGCTAGATTCCCACAACTGATTAGAAATCCAGGCAGCATAAGGTGTCCATGACGACAGAATTACCAGGGGGACAGGCTGTTATAAAGTGAGGCTGACTCTCCTTGGTAGGAATGGGCAGGCAAGGCATTTCTAAATGATAACACTTAGAAACCTCCAGTAAAGAATGGGAGCAATGAAGCACCCAAACAATTGTCAGTGAGTTGTGGTTCATGCCCCTAAGTGACTAGGCTGTCTCTGCAGCAACCTGTCAGGAGGAAAATCTCTGCAAGGGCTCCAGAAGTATATCTGTAACTATTTCTTTTTTTCACAGAAAGGATTAGATCCTCATTTATATAGAAGAGTCTCAAGGGCCTCATGCCACTGTAAGTAAGTAGATCTTCAATAAAATGACCAAATGAGGCCACACAAAAGTTTATAATTATGAAGAGCAGAAGGTAGCATTGGGCATTTTGATTTAGTTATATACAAGTAGAGGAGCCTCTGAAAGTAATAGGTCCTAGTCTCTGGAACTTGTGAATGAATGTTTCCTTTCATGGAAGACTTTGCAGATGCAATTAATGATTATAGGACTGGAGGAGTGGCCTGGGTCATCTAGATGGGCCTTAAGTGCCGTCATGTGTCTTTTCAAGAGGGAGGCAGAAGGTGATTTACATAGACAGATGAGGGGTAGGCAACTGACCACAGAGGAAGAGGTTGGTGTATTATGGCCACAGGTCAAGGAATGCTTGCAGCCAAGCAAACTGGAAGAGGCAAGGAAGACATTGTATTCCTATGGGGAAAAATCAGTCTCCATGCAGTGGTTGACTCTACAAAGCCTGGCACATTCAAGGTCCTTCATCCATACATTCATCCACAAGGCACTAATTGTGACCCTCAGCTCTCTGGCTCCATGTTTATGAAATCACATGTTAATTGGTCCCCTTGGGGCCTCCAATCAGGGATTGGTTGAAAGAGAAAAAACAAAAAGCAAAACAGCTTTCTTCTTCTCCCATCCCACTCTCTATCTCCTAGTGTCTCGTGAGTTTCCACATGATAAAAGTGGCACCAGTGTAGAACTGGAGTACTGTGCAGTTTCAGAGAACCAGCTCTAAGAATGAACACTGGGTTTACAGAAAAATCCCCAGTGTTGGCTGGAACTAGGCTGTTTTATCCGGGGAGTTAGCAATGAAACACAGATGTACTAATGGTAACTTCTTTATTCTCTCATGTTCATTTTTTTCTCATCTTGGATCTTCTGTCTATATTCTCATGTTGGTTCCAGGCTCCTTTTTGTTCTTCCAGCAATATATACTCAACAGAAAACTTTCATGTTGAATATAGGAGCTACATTTTAATGTTACATGTCAGTAAGCTACAAGAAACAGCCATCATGTAATAATTGTCAGCTCTCTAGTTGCTGGGGCTGTAATCTCACAACTGCAACTTTAAAGAAAGATCTAGTTATTGTTATCTATTTAGAGAGATTGGAGGAGTCTAAGAGAAATAAGGAATGTGTGCACATAGCCTATATTTCTAACTGTCATTTTAAACTAACATTTTGTAATGAAATGAAATAAAATGCCAGGCTTTCTCAGACTTTAGAATGTTGCTATTCTGTCACATGCATAAATTTCAGGACCTAACATAAATGATTGCTAAACCTTGAGACTTGTATCATAAAACTAAGATTAGGAGTTAATGCAGAGAGTTGGTTGCTGAGGAATTCATGCAGGGAGTTAATCATAGGTCTTACATTATCAGCCAGACTTTAGGAAGAGAGAAATTGACACCAAAGTTGATTTATGTATATAACCTTGGTTCAACAAATCAAACATCTGGCCACATGTTCTTGTGCATTTTTTTTTTGTAAAGGTTTACCTTAAGATCCATTTGCAGGAGCATCTAATCTAATTTGAAATTACTCTGAGGTTTAAAAATCAGCTAATTAGGGGGCTCAGAGGTTAAGACTGTTCTCCCAGAAGACCTGAGTTCAATTCCCAGCAACGACATGATGGCTCACAACCATCTATCTTAAGATCTGGTGCCCTTTCTGGCACACAGGCATAGTGGAGGCAGAATGTTGTATACATAATAAATAATTTTTTTAAAAAAAAATCAGCTAATTATATGCAGTTGTCTTAAAGCTGAAGAGATACCTACAGTCCTCATGGAACAATAGATCTAGTTATGAAGCATATCCTGGTATGTTTCCTATTTATAAAATTATACAGCTTAATGATGAGTCATCTTTAGACAGTCCACAGAATAAACACCCACCAGATTGAGATGTAGTCATGAGATTACATGTACACATTACATGAGATTACACATAACAGTGTAGGTATCGGGGATATCCCACAGCTGTTTTAGCACATATGAAATTACAGATAGAAGCAAATAGTATTCAGAGTCTGTGGCCTTGTAAGCATTGCTTGAAACAAGGTTCTTCCATCAGAGAATTATTCATCTGGTGGGTTGACACCTGAATATAAATTGCCATCTACTACATAATGCCATGGACCATGGCAGAATACTGCCTCTCTGCTGATGTGTGTGGGATATGAGTGTGTGCACACATGTTGACTGTATATGCTCATGCATACATGTGTGGAGGTCAGAGATGGAAGTTAGCAATCTTCCTCTACTGTCAGGCAGAGTTTCTCACTGAACCTGAGCTCACCAGTTATCTAAACTAACTGGCCAGCATCTGCTACCTGCCTCTGCCTCTACAACACTGGGGTTACAAATGCATGTAACTATTACCTGCTTTTCCTGTGGATGCTAGGGGTCTGAGCTCAGATTCACATACTGGACAAGCACTTTTTACTCACTAGACCCATCTTCCTAGAAAACGTTGCCTGTCTTTAGTTCATAATTTATGCTAAACACAGGCTATAGGGTGAGCTATTCTTCAGAATCACTGCCAGTCAACACAAATTCTGGTTAATACTGATTGCCTTGGCCAGGCCAGATGATGAAGTGTACTTGTTTGTTCTGGCTATATTTTTCAACTGACTTTTCCCATTTCTGGGCTCCTTGAGATTCAGAACACATCTTATGAATTTCTTTGTAGCCTATAATGTCAATGTTCCACACTGCAAATGCAGTCCCTAGAACATGAAAACAGCGTGGATTTCAGAGTTGTACAGAAGTAGGTATAAAACTAGAATTCCCCACTCGGTACTATTTACACTTTCAGAGCCACATTTTTTTCTTTTTATAGTCTGTCAAATGGACATAAAGAGCCTCTTGAAACAAAAGAAAACCAAATGAACTATACAAAGAGCCTTGTAGAGTACCTGCCATATGTAGAACTCTAATAAAAGCTAGATGTTTTCTTTGTTGTTAAGCGAATATATACATAATATCCTGAGTTGCCTTATTTCTGTCTATACATTGGCAATTAAATGTTATAAAGAAGTTTTAAAGTAGATTATTTGCTCACTAGACACATGTTTTGAATTAATACTTATAAAGCATCTAAAAATGAGCTTCCAAATGAAAATGTTTACCTTCTGAAGCATGGCTGGAACTCTCTAATTGTTTAATATTATGTTGTAATCCAGTATAAAAATAAGTGTATTCTTTCACCCCCAAACAGATCACAATAAAGAATTGATTAGTGAGGACTAGACTGCTCTGTGGAAAGACCTAGAAATACCCAGGACTTGGCATGTTGATCATTGAAATGGTAACACACTGATAAAAGGATACACAGACATACAAGTAAGATATTCTATGCTTCAGTATACAAATAGGACCCAGAAAAGCTAGATGGTTTGCACACAGGGAGAACTGAGAACTGGTACTTCATACATTGGATTTAGGTCTGACCAATCCAAGTTTCAAAATCCACTGCATTTAGTGGCATCCATTTTTATGTTAATATTTCTTTTCTTCCATGGCAGAAGAAGAGCAGAAATTTGGGCAGTTACGGGCAAAGAAACATCAGAAAAGGCTCAGAAGTGTAGTAGCATGAATTTGGGTTGTAAGAAAGAAAGACTCTGAGCCAGATATTGGGGTAAGGCTGAAATATCAAAGAGAGGAAGCACCATAGTCAATTCTCACCCAGATGTCTTGCAACTTCCTCAGCCTCACTCTTGGTCGCTTCTGTTTCTTCTGGGTTTCTACAGCCCTTACATACCCTATCCCATCCAGGTTAGATGAAGAAGGCATGTAGCCTTGAACTCACAGAAACAGAAGAAGTTCTGTCTGGAGTTATGGGATTAAGGGTGTTGGTTGCCACTCCTGGCTTTCCCTGTGCTGGGATCAAAGGTGTGTGCATGATTGACTCAGCTGTTTATCCTTGTATTCAAGGATCAAGGATTTCCTGAGCTGTCTGCCTAGGATTTGACTGTGTGCTCTCTCTGATATCCCAGGATTTATTAAATATCTAACAAATATCCACATGAGAGAGCTTTACTGCATAAGGAAGGCAATTCACTCTCTGTTCCCAGCTCTGCTATCAACTAGCCTTATATATTCCTTACTCGTCTCCTTGCTTTGACAGAAAACATCCTAAGAAAAGAAGTGTGTATTTGCCCCTATAGTTCCTGGTGAAATGTCCATCATGACGAGGAAGACATGGTATACAGAGTCAGGAAGAGAGAGAAATGAATGCTAGTGCCCAGGCACTTCTTTCTTTTTCTGTACCTCAGCTCGGTGAAATGGTGCCACCAACATTACAGGGAGTCGTTCATCTCATTTAACCCAACTAGAAAATCCCTGTCAGACACTCCCAGAGATTTATCTCCATGGTGACTCTAAACCCATCAAATTGCAATTGAGATTTAACTATCACACCCTAAATTGAGGGAAGGGCAGGGTCCTCCAGATGGTCATCTTTCTAACTTTCCCTGAAGTCTCTCAGCTGTAAACTGTAGCCCATCCCAGAAAGCCCAGTAGGACCTCTAGCCTCTGAGAACCAAATCTCTCACCCTATCATTTGAGTATTCTTCGAGTTTGTATAAAAATCAAGGGTATAATATAGAAATTTGATCACAGAAATCCAAAGTATACTTTATTATTGTCCCTTCAAATAAAAGGTGCCTGTGAAGAGTTGTAAGATTTGGAGCAAGTACTGAAGGAAGGAGATCATGTTCTTCACCTCTGTAGCCAGTGGTAAGTGGCCCATGCTCCAGTAAGCAACTCCGAAAACAGCCTTAACTCAGTGGGTTTCTGTCTGTCTGTCTGTCTGTCTGTCTGTCTGTCTGTCTGTCTGTCTGTCTCTCTCTCTCTCTCTCTCTCACACACACACACACACACACACACCTTTCAAAGTAGGAGGGAAGGAGATTTGTTGAGAAGATGAATACATTCTTCACTGGGCATAGAAGAGAGATGATGAGTAGAATGCATATGATCAAAATATATTATATGCAGGTGTGAAACTGTCAGAAAATGAATAAAAATATTATTGAAAGATTTTGAAGTTTATACATCCATTCACAGGTGACAGTAGATTACAGCCTTGTTAAAAGTCTGAGAAAGAACTAAGTTGGGTAATATGGGATGTCTTTCTTTATGCTGTGAATATGCTTATTACTATTGATATACTATTGTGTGTGCGCGCACATGTTTGTGTATGTGTGTGTGTGTTTGTGTGCGTGTGTGTGTGTTTGTGTGTTTGTGTGCGTGTGCGTGTTTGTGTGCGTGTGTGTGTGTGTGTGTGTGTGTGTGTGTGTGTGAGAGAGAGAGAGAGAGAGAGAGAGAGAGAGAGAGAGAGAGACAAGATGTGCATATGGATGTCAGAGGACATCTGTGGGAGTTAGTTCTCTCCTCTGTGGATGGACCTCAGGTCATCAAGCTTGGTGGCAAAGTGCCTTAACCAGATGGGCCTTTTTGCCAGCCCAGCTTTGCCGTCTTTTAAGAGTACAGGAAAGTTCTCTGCAGAGTGTTCCTTGGCTTGATTATAATCTGTTGTTTTGCCTAAGTTTCCTTGTGATTGCATTTAGAGTGTACATTCTGGATAGGGATTCAAGTTGTGTATCCTGGGCATGGATTCAGATTCTGCATTCTGAGCAGGAATACCAAGAGCTTCCTGCCTGATGCTCAGTTGGTCCTGAGGTTGGGATGTTGTTTATATTCATCATACCAGGCATCTGTCCCTGGGTTCCCAGTTTCTCCACTCTGAGGGAATAGTCCTCTCTTGTGACTGGTAAGTGCCCCATGAGAACCTGCATTTAATCGTTTATGCATCCCGTTTCTCAGCGCTCTCCAGCCACAGTTTTCGCAGCCATGCTTACATGAGTTGTTATAGCTGTTAGTTACCAAGGGATAGTTGTCTCATTTTTGTTTTCTTGCTTCATTTATTGAGATTCCACACCTTTGGCTTTCTGGTGACTCTCTGATGACTCCTTCTGTAAGATGGAAAGTAGCTGGACAAATCTAAGTGGATAGAAAATAAAACCCACCTCCCCCTCTCCTCAGTCCCAGAGTCCAGGTACTCAGTGGTTTATCTGTGCGTATATATGGGTAAATACACACACACACACACACACACACACACACACACACACACACACACACCACACAGAGAAGAAATATAAAATGTGAGGTGTGGACTTTTTTTTTTTTTTAACCTGACTTTACACCAGTTTGGACACTGGGTACGTTTTTGCTAATGTGAATTAATTATTTTTATTTTTTGTACATTGGTGTTATGTCTACATGTATGCCTATGTGAGGGAGTCCAATACCCTGGAGCAGAGGTTACCAGCAGTTGTGAGCCACCATGTGGTTGCTGGGAATCAAACCTGGGACCTCTGGAAGAACAGCCAGTGCTCTTAACTGCTGAGCCATCCCTCCAACCCCCAGTAAAATAGTTATTTTTAATTCTGAGGTATAATGCCGATAATGGTGTTTACACTTTTGTAAGTCACATCCTATGAGTACTTACTAAAGTATTTAAAAAACGAGATTGTATAATGTCTAGGATTTGATCACAAGTAGTCTGTTGGACAGAAAGCAGGCAGGGCCAAAACAAGACTTGTTATATGAGCCAATAATGGCTGGTGCTGTCTGTCCAGTAAGGAGAATTTAGTATATTGTTTTCATAAGAAAGAGACTCAGGGAGTGGCCCTCTGGGGTCACCATACTTCTTCTCTTTGATGTCCAGATCAAGTTTGAAGTAGAATCTCCTAGCTGTGAAAAAGAAGTCACCATATTTTTTCCCTTTAAGCAACTACACAGAATAATTTAAGCATTATTATTAATATAGTAAGTGCTAAAAAGAGTATGTCATCTCTAGTTAGAATGTGTGTTGATCTTGTTCTTCCTTCCATCCAGGTCAGCGAAGGGCTGATATTATACCAGCATGTGGATCTCGAGAACACAGGATGGGCTTTAGAAGACTCCTTCACATTCACGGTATCCTCCCCTCCGGCAGCACTGGACCCAGAGGATTTTCGGATTATCATTTCCTATGAGTCAGGCCAACAAAGCAGGCTGCTTGCAAATACAGGTACTGCTACTATTAATCCCACCAGTTGAGAACCACCACCACAGTTTAAAGCCAAATTTTAAGCAAGCTTTAATTAAATACTGGCCAGGTAGATGGGCTTTGGTTCCTGGGAAATGGTCCTGAATCAGGTTTTGCAAGGGCTTCAGAAGGAAAATCCAAATCTATTGCATTTACCATCAGGTCCAATCAGGAGCAAGCATACATCCTGACATATTTCCTGCCTGTATACCTCCCACCTATATGTGATCAAGTACATCTGGTGTATATGGTAAATAAATTCCTTCAGGGGAATGAAAACACGTGGCTTGTTATCTCCCATCAGCAATAACCTCCAGCATTTCAGGAACTATCTGTCCTTGGGCAAGGGGCTTGCAGATCAGAGACATTTTTCTTTCATGGATCTCTAAGGCATAGTGATTAAAACTGTAACTTTGGCTTTCACACCACCAAGCTGTGGCCAGCCAGTGCTTTGTCTATTGCAGAAGAGAGAAAATAATCTTCGTGTTAATGCCACAATATCATCCTCTTCAATAAGATGGACACAATTACAGCCAATAGTAGTTACTCTACATGCCCTCATATATTTCCTGTCGTGGCCCTAAAGGTGAGGAATGAGTTTAGCTTTAGAGAATCTCTTTATACCTTCAAATGAGAGCTTTCTCATGTCTGAAAGCTGTTGATAAAAATGAAAATGATGACTGGAAACGAATTAGGAAAAGCTGTGCCAGTCTCTATAGCAAGAGAATTTCAGCTATAGGTAAGTTAGGAAATTAATATCTTCTAAAGGCATGTGCAGGTTTTAAGGCTTGCCGGCCTGAGATGTTTACTCAATGGTTGTTTGCATGCATTTACCAATCATTCTCCACTTCCTTCCTGTGCCCTTCCCCTGC
>PVIH01001339.1:158229-242849 GCA_004025045.1 Sigmodon hispidus
ACACACACACACACACACACACACGCACGCACACACACACACACACATGTACATGGAAGCACTTGAAAATCTTGATTCTTTGAGTAAGAAACAGCATGTGACATTTGTCTTTCTGAATTTTACTCATTTAATCTGGCAAAAATTATCTCCTGTTGCATTCGTTTCCCTCCAAATGTCATGATTCCTTTTTCCTATATGGCAGTGTAGGATTTCCTTGTTTGTATTTATCATATTTTCTTTATCATTGATCTGTTAAGAGACATCTAGCCTGCTCCTATATCCTGTCAACTGTGAGTAATGCAGCAGTAAATACAGATGTGCAGGTATCTCTGTGAAATGCTAAGAGTGCATAGCTGGGTTAGATGATAGTGCTATTTTCAGTTTTTTGAGGGACCTCTGTTTGGCTTCCATAGAGATGTGTTTATGCTTAAGTTTTCTTTTTCATATGCTAATTCAGGTGCTTGAGCAACCTGAGTGTTTAGAATAATCCATGGAGAGGTATACTTGGGAGAGAAAGTCTTGACCTGCAATGTCTGATTAAATGTCTCTTTGTTCTTTTCAACAGGAGCCTCTGTCAAGGAGGGAGGCAAAGTTGTCATTGGCCAATCTAAGTTAGATGCTTCCAACCTCTTACTTCAGCTACCCCAGCCTCAGCGTTCTTCCCACGAAATCTGGTTCCAGGTCACAGCTCTTCCTTACCATGGGACCCTTATGGTTGGAGAAAGGAATATTACCTTAGGAGATCCCTACTTCTCCCAACGTATAGTTAATGCAGTTGGAGTCATCTATATTCATGATGACTCTGAATCATTAGCTGATAATTTTACCTTTGCTGCTTGGCCAAACCCAAAGAGCAAGTCCACCAGCAAGCCAGAGGCTGACTTTCTGGAAGAGATGTTCAACATTACCATCAATCCTGTGAATGATCAGCCTCCAGAATTAAAGACCAAAAGGCTTCGGTTGATAGTTCTTCAGGGCAGTAGATTGGTTATGGGACCTGACATCCTAAAAGTAGATGATCTAGACAGTCCTCCAAATGAAATCCAATACACAATCATCCGTCATCCCAACAATGGCTTTTTAGTGATGGCTTATGATCTGAACACCACTGCTCACCATTTTACACAAGCTGACATCAATAATGCTCAGGTGTGGTTTGTACAAGATGGAAGCCCATCCTCTGGAGTGTTCTATTTTAGTGTGACTGATGGTAAACATCGCCCTCTCTATAAGCCTTTCCACCTGGATGTCATGCCCGTCACCATCACTCTTGTGAACCTCACAGATGTGCTTCTCCCGCAAGGCCAGACCACTGTCTCCATCACCAATGCTCACCTTTCTGCAGTGACCAATGGAAAGAGCCTCCAAATCATCTACAGGATGACACAACCACTTCACAGTGGCCACCTGCTGATTGAAAACCAGGTGGTCACCAGCTTTGGACAGGGGGATTTGGATTCAGGAAGACTCTCTTACCACATGACTGACCTCACAGCCTCAGAAGATCAGCTGCAGTTCTCCCTGTTTACAGCAGAGAGCAACTTAACAGCACAGACACTGGGCATCAGAGTGCAGCCTTTACTGCGGGTCGCACAGAACCTGCACGTGACCAACACGGTGGCTCATCAGCTTCAGAGAGAGGATCTTGATGCAACTGAGCTGTCTAACAAGACAAATAGTGAACCCGTATTTGAAGTGACAAAACCTCCCACCCATGGAAGACTTGTACGAAGAGCAATTGACAGCCCCATGTTGGAAGAGATCTCTCGGTTCACCCAGAGAGACATCAACAGAGGCCAGCTGGTGCTTGAGCCATGTGCTAATCTAACAGGCTCTGATATGATGAATGACTCCTTCATCTTCTTGCTCAGGGCAGACCATGTGCAGCCAGCAACAGGTTATCTGGCCTTTACCATCATGCCACCAGACCCCTTACCTTTACAAACATCTACACCACGTGTGCCTTTATTCATCACTGGAGAGAGCCTCGTGGCCTCGGTTTTCTCTCAGAAAAATCTCATGGCTTCTCTTATAACACAGACAGAAACTCCATGGAATCTGACTCAGAGCAAATGGCAGGTGACAGAGTCCTGGGGACAGTTCAGTGGCCGAGAACCAAATGTAGATGGCAGGGTCTCCCCAACCAAGGTCATTTGGCCATATGCTGCCACCAAAGTCATTTCTGGGGGAGCCACACATCCCAGAGATAGCAGTTACCCTCTGATGGTCATCATACCCTTGGCTGCTGCATTTCTCCTCCTCACGGTGACTGTGGTGGCCCTGTGTGTCTGTCGGCTGAGCCGAAAGAAGGAAAAGGCTCATCCTCTTATCCAGCACAAGACCAACCTTGAATCCCCACCTCCCAGCTGGAGAGCAGAAAGAAGTACAGCCATTCCCACTGTCACGGTGACTCCCCTGATGAGAAGCTCCAGCAACCCCGCTACCAGTCTGTTCCTGTTCCCACAGGATGATCAGATGGCCTCTCCAGGGACTGAGCCTGTAGAGAAATGTGCTCCTTGGGAGGCATGGATGAACCTGGATCCTGACATGGCCAAGCTCTGTCGACAAACCAACCCAGCCCTGAAACACAACCAGTACTGGGTATAAATGGGAACCCCAGGCCCAGCCCCCCTTCCGACTCCCTCTTCCACCCCTTCCCTCTCATCCTCTTTCTCTCCTCCCTTTATTTCCCCTCCCTCCCCCTCCATCTAAGTCTTTCATTGCTCATATTGACCACTTGCTGTGCACAGGCACTAAGATGTAGATGGACTTTAATGGTGAAGGAATGCTGACCGAATCAAGGAAGACCACCCTAACTACACATGGCTCAGTCATCATCTGGTGCCATTGGTGAGTGCTCTGACAGCACTCCTGGGCTTTCCACAATGGGCCTTTTTCTGGACTTGGCATTCCCAATACATTTGTTTCTGTTAAGAATTAAACTCCTCAATAAGGTACTGCTGAACAGTCGGATCTGACAGGAAGCAGAGGATTTACTTGGGGCTTAGAGTTAAAGGGAGGACATTTGGCTGCTTTCTATGGAAGCTTCACTCTCTTGGTGAGTCAGCAGGAAGTGCCAGTTCTGTCTCCACAGAAGAAGATGTCATTTATTACATCAGTGAGTTTGTTTGTGTAATGTTTATGTGTCATCTTCTTCCTCCGTGGGGTCTTCTCGACTTAGCTTCCTTGTGCTAGAAATGCCTTGTTCATATCACAGGGCGATCTGACCTCCTTGACCATGTTTGTGGAGGTCAGATCACTGAATGTCATCAGGGAGCTTTGTCATGCTCATCTATAAAGACAAGAAATAGTATTGAAGCTCTGAGGGATAGAAAGGTGTGTTAAACACTTTTAAAAACTTTTTTGATGCCCCAGTTTGGCATCTTTTTATAATAAATTGAAATAATGACAAATATGTATTTGAATTATCTATTTGAACCATGACCGACATTAATTTTTATAACTGTAAGACGAAGCTTTTAGTATTTATATTAAGAATGCCTTAGGCTGCAGAAAACAGTACACCCACAAGTGGTTTAGATCGAGGCAGGCAAACGTTTTCTTTGAAGAGTAACATAGGAAAGATTTTGGTTTGTGGACCACACAAGATCTCTGCCATTTGTTTGCCTTTTGTTCATCTTTCTTAAAACAGAGTTTGTTTTAAGGAACCATAAAGAAAGAAATTGTTAGCTCTTGAATTTGGCCCTGGAAACTATGTAGTTTGCCAGTGTTGGGCTTAAGCAATAGAAGTCTATTGAATTATGTCAGTTAGTAAACCTTCTGGAGGTTAGCATTCCAAAGCAGGCTCTGGAACTCACATCATTATCAAAGCCAGAAGCTCTTTTGTCCACTCTGCTCTGCCATCCTCAGGGTCTTTGTGGTTGTGAGATGGTAGCCAAGGTGCCCAGCAGAATGGACATATTCAAGACAGAGTCACATTGTGCATGGCTTCTTGTTAGACTCATTCTGTTTGTATTATTTATTTTATCAGAAGGAACATTTCTCTCCATTTTACCCACTTTTATGTCTTACTGCATAAACAAGGCAACATCCTATCTTCTCAACAACTACCAGTAGAGGGAACAGGAGTCTCATGACTGATGACCTCTCCTGAAGTCCCTGAGAGAAAGATGAAGGAATGAGTATTAACATACTTTTGCAGATATCACAGTCTTTGGGATACCAAGACTCTGGTTTTCTAAATGGACATCTGTCACATTTTTACATTTAATAGTTTTCTTAAAGCTGGAGCTCATGTTTCAAGTCTAGGAGTCCCAACCTACCAAGCCACTTGTCCCAGTACATTGACTAAAGTAAATGGAGCGAGCAAGTGTGGTGGCACATGCCTGCAGGCCCAGCACCTGGGAGGCAGAGGCAGGAGGATCGCTGTAGTTTTGAGGCCAACTCAGGCTACATGGCAAATTCCAGGCCAGCTTTTGATATAAAGGGAGAACAATAACCAATCAGACCACAACAAAACAAACAGAAACCAAAGCAAACAGTAGACAGATGAGGCAGAGAAAGATTTAGTCAGAATGGCCACACTGGGAAGAACAGATTGTTGTGTGATATTTTGATCAAATTCTGACAATAAAGCTTACTTTGAATCAGAGGGCGGAGCTAGCTGCTAGTTGACCAAAATTAACTATAGAGTTTTTGGCGGACTAAGGACAGATAGAGAGACAGGAAGTAGTAAGTCCTTTTGGATGGAAGAACAGAAGAGATAGGAGTCACTGGTGGCTTCTCGACTGCTCCTCTGATCATTAAGGTTCTTACCCTGATATTTGACTCCTGATTTTTTTATTGATAAAGAATAGTTAGATAAATACATCAACAGATAAAGGGACTGGGTGACATCTGACATCCATCCCTAAGTCTATCTTCATAGTTTAAACAGAGGAAAAATTGAGGCAAATAACAGAAAGTCTCCAGTCTTGCTTGAAGGTGCTCTGGTTAAAGGTTAATCTTAGAACTGGTCTTGCAAGCTGATTCCAGGATATCCCAATTGCTTTAGAGACTGTCTGGTTCCTGAGAGATGCTTGCTGCTGCTGTCATGGAATGTTCTGAGAGCAGAGACCTGCTGTTCCTGGAATACAAGGAAACTGCAGGTTTAAGGCAGCAACAGGAGACTTTGAGGCATCTTCTTGAGCATCTGGAAAAGGACATTGTAAAAAGCTAATTGTATGGTCTCCCAGGGTTTGATCTCTATGTGTTCAAAGCAGCCAGGACAACATACCAAGACTCTGTCTAAAAATGTATATCTTAGGCTCTCTTTTTGTGCATTTAGCCTTGAGGGGGGGAGAGATAAGGAAAGAACCACTGGCATTTGGACACTGAGTGATCAGCACACCTCTGGTTGGAGTTGTCCAGGAATCTGACCCAGCCATTGTTTTAAGATAAAGGGCAGGTACAAAGAGAAGGAAGTATTGAAGTGGTGGTACATCTATTCCACTTTTTACTCTCTGTGAGCCTAAGTGAGGGATCAGTACTTTTTGGGAAAGTGATTTCTGTCCCTGTTACAGAATGATGGGGCTGTGTGAGGGGAGAGGTGTTTCCTAGAACATTGGACAGTGGTTGCAGAGGAGGGTGCTTTTCATGTTCAGGCTGAGGATGAGTAGAGGCCAAGGATGCTGTCACTGCCAAACATTTGACAAATGCCTAACCTAGACAAAGCATCACATGGGTTTAGTCCCAGGTATCAGTGTTGCTGAGACTGAGGAACACCAGGTGAGTCATCACGAAGCAGCATCTTATATATCCCAGGAAGGATTCACAGACTCATTACTAAGTCTAAGCAAAAAGTATGTTCTAAAACAGAATGGAGGGATGAAAACACCTTGGTATATTTGAAACTCTGGCAAATGGCATGCATGGACATTTTTTTAAAGATACATTAAAAACAAAACCCAACAGCCAAATCATTTCTATTCAGTTGTTTAAGAAAACTATCATACCTTCCATTAACAGAACTCACGCAAGGGACAACATCACGGGTAAAGGTGAGGTTGAAGTGTGCACAGAGCCTGTTGCATCTCCTATAGTTTTATGGAAAATGCTTTTGGTCTCATTTCCCCTCTGTTCTTTGAAAGGTCACTTCCCTCCCAGCTTTAACTGCCCTTTTGGAAACAATTTCACAGTCTACAGACCAAGCTGCAGCGTGGCACATTTGAGCATAGAGACAACCACTTATGTCTTAGTTCTGTGCTTGCTCTTTATCACTGGCCATGAAAACTAATGTCAGCTGTTAGGGTCAGAGCCTAGGCCCTGGCAGTCCTAACAAGTAGGGCTGTGCCACCTGGCCTCAATAGGCCAATTAAAGACCCAAATTAATAGAAAAAGCAGAAAAAGATGTATTCAATGTGACCACATTGGGAAGGAAAACAGAGAGGACCAGAGGCATTACCAATCCATCTTATTCTTTTTTTTTTAATTATTTATTTTTCTTTTATGTACATTGGTGTTTTGCCTGCATGTGTGTAAGGGGGTCAGATCTTGGAATTGCAGACAGTTGTGAGCTGCCACGTGGGTGCTGGGAATTGAACCAGGGTCCTCTTGTAGAAGAGTCTGTGCTCTTAACCACTGAGCCATCTCTCCAGCCCCTACCAATCCATCTTAGGCTTAGAAGCTACGAGCTACCACCCAGCATTAACACACACACACACACACACACACACACACACACACACACACACACACACACAAACACACACACCCAGAGTTTACGGAACCACTGTCTCCTGCAATTGGGTCTGACAGATTCTGAGAACTCTAAGAAATCCCTGAGAAGGATGCTCCCCTCTGACTGATGCTAGGATTTGACCTTTTCCTTTTCTCAGCATGAGCTTCCTGGATAAATGTCCAATTGCAGGGGATATATTGTTTAAAGGGAGGGGCACAAATGTCTCCTTACAGGAGCTATCCCTGCCAGGGCTGTTACATTAATGCTAAAGAACACTTCTCCACTCTCCTTCCAAAAGTGCTTCCCTCCTGTGTTCTCATATTCTTGACTCATAAACTGCCTAGAATTTTTGTTTAGGAAGAAGGAAAGATAAGAATCTTCATACAAGGTTGATCTGGATGTAACTCAGAGGTGTTCTTAGCCCTGTCTAACCCAAGCACTCAGAGTATCCTGCCACATGCAACACACACATGGCAGAGGTTCAGGAACATCTGCATTCATTAGATGAGTTTCTCTTCCTCTTGACTGGTTAATGCCTGCTCTTTGTTAATGCCAGATGTCCTTGGCTCACCGAGCCTGCTGGCTGCTGCCGTGCTTGGGCCATAAGCTCTTTGCAGCTAGGATTGCCAGCCTGGCCAAATGTAGAGTCTGCTCCTCAGCCTGTTTTCCTGCTAGTCTTGCAGTTCCAAACAAAGACAGTTCTCGTCCATATCACTGGAAAGAGACAGAGAAACTTAACACAATAGCTCACATTCTTGTTAGCTGCTATGCCTGCTAGAGCAAGCCAGTGTAAGATCCAGATGTCAAAGCTCATTGATTAATCAAGTAATTAATACAGAGTTTGGAAAGTTTTCTCTTCCCTTCCAGAGGCTCTGGAACAGTCTGCTTTGCAGATGGAGCCAATTAAAAGGAAACAATGTCTACCATTTGGTACTGGCTCAAAGAAAGCATAAAATGTATTTTTTTTTTTTTTTTTTTTTTTTTTGGCAGAGCCTTGTTCAGCATTGAAAATTGAAGTTCTGGGTATGGAAAATTGGTTGAAATGGCTCCTCCATAAGAGGGCTATAACTGAATAATTTCAACTCTGTCATAATGAGTCTAATACTTCCCAAAAAATAATACTTCACTGGGAAATTAATAAAATACGTACTGGAGGCAAATAGCAGAAGAATGGCTGATTTCTGCTTGACAAGATATTCTGGGATGGGATGGGAGTAGAAGGTTTTTTTCTATCTTTTCTTTCTTTTTATCTTGCCTTTTCCCCTCCCCCTTCCATGCCCCACCCCAATCCCAGCTCAAATATTTACAAATGTCTTTTCCTAACAAGAAGCTGTGACAGATTCTAACCATTAGGGGTCCCTCTTCAAACACCCAGATGCATGTCCTTACAGTATGGCAGTTAATTAGGTAGGGTTTGCCCTCTGGTTCTTCAGGTTTGTGGAGTGGAAATGTACACATTTGGGGGTGAGAGGTGGAAGGTGATGTTGTATATCAGGTCATAGCCCCTAATTTTGGAGTGGGAATGGGTTACACTCCTCTGTTTTGGAATTATTGTGATTAAATGAGGTTCTGTTCTGCACAAGAGTTGTGGGGATGAAAGTGGGCATGGAGGCCACTGTGGCTGAGGGATGCGTGCTTTGGCTAAGATGCTGTCTGAGAGCATTTTGGTCTATCTCATACACACCAGAAGAGTCTTCCTTCCACAGAGATCCACCATCATTCATTGGGTACCTTGTGTGCATGAGATACTACTAGACACCTCTGGACTGAATGCTAAATGCTATCCTGCATGCAGCTGTTTGGTTCTTTCTTTCTTTTTTTTTATGTCTTCCTTTCTTTTTATTTATTCATTGTGCGCTTCACATCATGCATCCCCATCCCCTTCATTTCCCTATCCTTTAGTATCCACCCACGGCAACTTGCATCCCCCCTTCATAAAATAAAATTTAGGAGGAAAAAGAAGAAGAAAGAGAGAAGGAAGAATCGATCTCATCATAGAAGCTGTATATTGACACAGTGAGTCACCCAGTAAACCCTTTGTCCATATATCTTTACTAGCAAGTATTCATTGCAAAGAGTTTGAGGCTGCTGATTTCTGCTCCATTATCGATGCTGGGCCCTCACTGGACTCCTCTTGGTTATCCTGATGTTACACTGGTTGTGGAGATCCTGCTGTTTTGGGTCTGCTGGATCAGTCCCGTCACATGCTCCAGCAGATAACTGTTGTGATATATATTTAATAAAAATAGTCTGAGATATCAGAGGACAGACTCACCCACAGAGCCAAGTTGCGAAGGTCAGGGAGTGGTGACCCATGCCTTCAGTCCTAGCTCTAGATATCCTGAAGAGGAAGTGAGATAGCTGGGCAGAGAGAGAGAGAAGGGCAGAATTCAGCTTTCCCAGCAGCTTCTCTGGTTGGCTGAGGAGAGAGAGGTTCAGGAGGATTTGTGGAGCTAGGCTTGACCTGAGGAGTTGAGGGGTTAGAAGTGGCTGTGGTTTGTTTCTCTCTCTCTCTCTCTCTGATATTTCAGCTTTCCCCCAATATCTGGCTCCTGGTTTTTATTACAATACCAAATTTATGCAGTAGATAACAGATGGGGGTGGATATTGAGGTGGGCCAACACATAACTGGTACTGAGCCTGTATAGTTGCAGGGTTGGTCAGTCCACCAGATCCCCACTCCCACCCCACCTACCCCATTCTCACCACCAGGGTGAGCTCTCCTGCACTGCCTTGGTGACTTCACCTCTTGTGTTGATGAGCAAAGGTCAGGGCCAGTTCTGCTTTTATGTCCTCAAGGTTGGATCTCCCACACCTCAACCTTCAGGGACAGCTCTACTGAGTTGCTCAGTTGAGGTACAGTAGTCACTCTCCTGTGTACTTCAGCTGTTTGCTGATTTTTAAGAATTACGGGGACCAGGATATAAGAGGAGAAGGGGACACTGGGACGGAGATTAGGGAAGGGTGTGGGAATCACACTTGAAGTGCCCAAAGGTATTCGGGCTCAAGGACTTGTTACCCTAGTTCGGCAGGGAGATAGATGGGGCTATCATGTTCTGTTTTATTGTGTTTTTAACTGATTTAGGCAGCAGTGTATGGTACAGCATTTGGAAGTGTTGTAGTTCACAGACTAGTTTGGGAAGCCTTGGCTTCAGTCAGTCCTTAAAAGTCTGCGAGATTTCTGTGGTAAATCCATTTGGGGTAGGCCTGGGCCTTTTTTGTGGGTACAATTATTATTGTAATTATTGTGATCAACTTGTTCCTTATGATGGATCTGCTTGGGGTTAGTATCCCTTCTTGGTTTAACTTTGGTTTGTCATATATATATATATATATATATATATATATATATATTAAGAAATTCCTCTGTTACTTTTAGATTTTCCAATTTATTAGGATAAAGGTAGTGAGTCCTTCCAATCTTCTGGGCTGTGTTGATGCCTGTTGTGTACCTCAGTTTCTATCTCTTATTTTATTGATTCGAGTCTTCTGTCTCCTTTGATTACTTTGGGGTCTGAAAGTCTTGTTAATCTTTTCAAAGAACCAACTCTTTATTTTATTTTATTAATTATTTTTTCTTTGTTTCTATTTCATTAACTTCAGCCCAGGTTTTGATGATCTCTTCCCATTTACTGTTCTTGTTTTTCCCAGGCTTGCAGGTATGTAATTAAGTTATTAATGTGATAGTCCTCAAGTCTTTGATGTGGACACTTAGCACTATAGCTGTTTCTCTCTGGATTGCCTTCACTGAGTCCCATAGATTTTGGTATGTTTTGGTTTTATTTTCATTCAATTCTAGGAACTTTTAAAATTTCCTTCTTGATTTTTTCCCTTGACTCAATTATCATTAAATAGTGTGGTTTTTAATTTTCATGCATTTGTATATTTTCCATAGTTTCTCTTGCTGTTGATGGTGGCTAGCTTCATACCATGTGGTCAGATAGAATGAAAGATCTTATTTTAGTTTTCCAGCTCAGGGCCAGGCATTTGAAAGGAACATGTAGCCAGAGGTTTCTGACCCTGCCTAGCCCTGAGGTCCAGAGCCACAGTCCTGAAACCACTTAGTTCCAAATAATCACATAAAGGCTTATATTAATTACAAACTAATTGGCTTTTGACTCAGGCTCACTACCAACTCTCTCTTATAACTTAACTCAACCCATTCCTATTAATCCATGTCTTGCCATGTAGCTCTGTGGCTTTACCTGTGTTCTGTTATATCTTGCTCTCTCAGTGGCAGCGTCTCCTTGACTCCTCCTTTATCTATGCTTGGATTTCCCACCCGCCTCTAAGCTGCCTTGCCATAGGCCAAAACAGTATCTTTATTAACCAATGGTAATAAGATATATTCACAGCATACAGAAAAACATCAGGAACACATAGAGAACGTGTGTGTTTCCTATTCATCTAGGGATAACAGATCGTCTAGGGGGCAAATAAGAGATGGGATGCATGCTTGATTTGATGGTGTACAACAAACAGAAGCCAGAGCTTCTGATGAGTGTGTTCTATGTACAAGATGTAAATCTAAAGGACAAGTTAGCACGTGATCTCGTTAGGCCCTATCTAAGAGGATATCCTACGAGGCATAGAGACCTATGCACAAAAACACCAATGGGCCTGCTAGATTTCTAAAGAGTGAGCAAAAAGCAAGTGACCAGTCAGAAAAGAGTTTACCCAAAGAGCATGCATCCACACAGAAATTATGGATGGAAGTTGTCCATGGTTTCAGAAGAGCCATTAAGACTTGTACTAGCCTTAAGTAGCTCAAAGGGAAGTCATAGTTTCTAAGCCTGTGTCAGCGCCAATCAGGAGGTGACTTTTCTGTTCTCTGGTCTACCAGTTGTCCTGAAAGAGCTGAAGCTGAGGAGCTGGGAAGTGTAACAAGGGGAGATTTGCTTTTCTTGACGTCAGGCCCAAGCTGTAGGGTGGTGGTGATGGTTCGGAGGAACAGGCATCCTTCAACTTGAAAGAAAATTTAAAATTAAGGCAGATATTTTAAGGCTAACCTCACATTATTAATTAACTCTGAAAGTATATTTCACATGTTACCAGAAAACTTGTAAGTATTCTCTCTGACCTTGATAGAAAGAGCTTGCAGAGCTGATGGAGGCAATCGGAGACAAAAATGAAGTCTGTTTTCATTCCATGGTTGGCCTTTTCCATCATAATGTTTACATGCAGTAATCATTCCTGTTCATCAGAGCCCTGCCTCTTCTACATCGAGGAGGACCAGATGCTGTTGTTGTATTTTTAAGTTCTAATTTATCTTTACAAAACCAGCCTATTTTCAGTCTCTTTCCTCTGAGATGTCTAGTCTGACTATTCCAGTTATAGATCGCCTCATTCACTACTGGAACATGTACTCTTCTTTCTGACACAGCATGGGAAGCATTACATAATACTGGGTAAATGTTACCCACGTGACTTAAAGCAATGTTAACCTTAACTAGCTGATTAAAGTGTTATTTTCCAGGCCTGTCTCCTTTGAATGTATTCTCTCTCCACTCCCACCCGTGTTTCGGCTTTGGGTGTTGCAGGGTTTTGTTGAGTGTAGTCCATCTGAGGGGCATGAAGTTAGTTTCTATCCTCCTGAAAATTTTTCTGAGAAAGAATTCCTGTCTCCTCTGTTTATTATGCAGTCCTCAGTATAGCATTAAAAAAGGACATTTGTTGGCCAAGAAAAAAAAAAATTACAGGTAATTCTCTTAGAGCATGGACTAGCAGGAAATACAACCAACAGGGCAGGACCTGAAGAGGTGCTAAACCAAGGCGTGAGCCCTTGTGTGAGAAACATGGCTGACTATGGTGGGCTGTCCTCCCTTGCCGGAGGATTGGTTTCCACCACAAGGTTCTTCGTTTTGGTTTCCTCAGAGCCTGAAATGGCTGGTGCCTCTGATGGCTTGGATGTCTTCCTCCTGTGCCACATGCCTCTGTGGAACTCAGAGCGCAATATCATGCAACCACAACTGAAGGTCACTGGGACCAGATTCTTAAGAAACTCATTTTCTCATCGCAGACTTTCGCTTTATTCTAATTGGGCCAGTTGTCTCCCTGTGGCCAGGATTCTAGGGAGGAGTCAACTCTGACAAGAGGAAGAACTGGTGGGGGGCAAGATGGCTGCCGCAGAGAGTCCCCCCCCTTCTCTTTTGTTTTTCCCTGTGATAACATTTTGTTCCTAGAATAGCAGCAGAGACTGCATTTGTGTCAAAGCCCCTTGTGGATTCCTTTGCTCAGCATGTCCCAAGGCATTGTTTCCTAATGTGTAAAGCAAGTAAGGTGGAGCTGGTGATCCACCCACACTTTGGTCATGGGCTTATGACATGCTTTCCCTGCCTAGAGGCTGCCAGGGTCTCCCTCAGAATGCAGCTTTAGAGAGGTGGACCAGGTAAACAGTCTACTTCTCTCAGCTTCAGTATCCAAGCTGAAGAATGAGGTCAGTGTGTTTGTACCTAATATTTACTTCCTTCCCAGATTACAGTGAGCGTCCCTGGGGGATCCAGACCTTCAGAAAGATGAAAATGGTGGCTGAAGACAAGATAAGCCCGAACAGGGTAGTTGAGGCAAATCGAATAAACAGATTTGGTAGAGATGTGAACAGAACTAGGCAAAGGATGGCCCTGTCACGTGGGCTAGCAATAGCAGGAAGGTGTTATAACCCCTCAGTCTGAAGCCAAGCCAGATGCTGGGGGCTGCTGCCTACCTTCCAGAGCAGCAGTGACGGGGGTGAGGGAACAGATACTATCATTTTCTCCTCCCTTCAGGTCCCCACAACCCTCCCTGCCAAGGGCTTTCACTAATTGACTCAATCCAGAAGTCAAGAGGGCTGCATGCTTCTGATTCTATCCCACCCCCACCCCAGCAAGCAGCCACCTAGAGAAGGTGCCAGATGGAGAGTGAGCAATATGGCCGAGCACACAGGAGGTGTCTAGCTTTGGAGCTGAGGGACCTGACCTTCTTCACTGACTTTTTCACTTCAACACAGTGCAGCCTTCTCAGATTCTCTTACCCCAAGTAGCCCCCAACATCCTTTTAGTGTTACGTAGACAGAAGAAACAGCTTCTAACTATGTAAACCAAGAGAGAACCATTTTGGCCTATATTTCACCCTGTTTGGGAGAGAGACTTGAGACCTTTCTCCTGCCTTTCTTGGGTTTTCCTCCAAGCCTTGAAGCCCAGAAATCACAATCCCTCTATTCAATCCCTGGTCCTGCTTTTCCACAGTGGGCTTTGGAGAGCAGCCCCTGATGGACACAGGAACCCGCCCTTAACACACACACAGTTTTGGTGTGCGTATGCAATGGGGGGAGTCCCGCTTTGTTTTCTGGGTGAGGTTCATTCTTCATGAAAGTGACTTCTTTGAGGCTGCTGTTGCCACGGTCAGTTGAAAAACGAGGAAACTCCTCTTAGAAAAGTCTTCTGAGCTTTGGAATGGAATTGGAAACCACAGTTTGGCTACAACCGAACTCATGGGCTTCTACAGGGAGTTGAAACAGTACTGCAGCTAATCCCAGGTGTGTGTGTGGGGGGGTAGTGGTGGTGACAGAGAATTGTGTGAAGGCCAAGATTTACCATTGCAGAACTTTGTTTCAGGGAAGGGCCCTTTGGTGCCTGAGGGCAGGGCCCAGGTCTGAGAAGAGTCTAGGAATCCCAGGTGTGTGTGTGTGTGGGGGGGGGTAGTGGTGGTGAGAGAGAATTGTGTGAAGGCCAAGATTTACCATTGCAGAGCTTTGTTTCAGGGAAGGGCCCTTTGGTGCCTGAGGGCAGGGCCCAGGTCTGAGAAGAGTCTAGGAAAGGTCTCGGGAATGCACCTGACAGCCAATGGATTCAAAACTTAAAGAATTTAACCAACAGTTTCCAAGAATTACTCTACCTCCATATTCCTTTACCCAATCCTGAAATGCCCCACTTATGTAGCTTTTTCTTTAAAATCCCTCTCACCCTTGAGCTCAGGACCGAATTCCTTGGCTGTGTCAGAACAGAGGGTTTCCACCCCAGGTTCGGTCAAACCTGTCCAAAAGAATAAGCTGACTCTCATGTGTTTGCATCAGAATCTAGCTCCCTGGTGGTCTTTGAGGGGGGGTCTCATGACACGGATACAACAGATTGGTTTGGGCAAGCTGAGGGAAGATAAGTTGGGCTGGGACAGGAGAGAAACAAGGTTTATAAGTTAGAAAAAAGGAATACTCTGAAATTTCCATGTAAAATATGTTACCACCTGACCTGTTCTGATGGTAAAATAAGCAGAGGACTAGAAAAGCTGTGTGATTTGTGTGACTGACCACATAGTGTGAGATTCAGAAAATGACAGGCTAGTTTGGAGCAGCGCTGGACCCTGATCTCCAAAAGCAAGACAGCTGGAAAATGGCATCAGCCATCTACGTCTTAGGGAGAAGATGAGGCAGGAAACTTGCTCAGCGATCTGAAGAAGATGTGGGCAACAAACCCTGGGCTTCCAGATGGAGTATTAACTATTTAGTCATCAGAGCAGCTTCAGCTATGAAGACTAGCTAGTCCATCTCCTGGGGCTGGAGAGACAGCTCATTTGGGGCTTGCTATGTAAGCATGGGACCTGACTGTTCTGGTGGAGGCTCCAAGTCAGACCCAGGTATCCATATACCTGAAGAGTCTGGAATGTTCTGGTGAAATCTCCACCTTAGCCCCCTCCTCCTCCCTCCTCAAACCCTGCCTCATCTCAGAAAGCCCTCCAAACACAGCACCTCCCCCAGAGATGCTCAAGACCACATTCAGAGGGTATTTAAACTGCCCCCCCCAAACAGATACATGTTGGTTTCTCTTCCCTGTCTCTTCTCTGGGGGAGACAGAAAATCATCTGAGAGTGTTTTACCCATTAAACCTGGGCTTTTTCTTAATTCAGTCTGATTTGGGTTGCTGTGTCAGCAGAAAGGCTTAATATTATGGTGCAGAAACTTTTCACTGAGTTCCATTCCCTGAACCCACATAAAACAAAAAACTGTGGTGACTCACTTGTAATTCCATTCAGCATTTCAGAGACAGGTGGGTTTCTGGGATGCTCTGGCCAGCCAAGCGTAGCTTAATTGATGAGTTCTAGGCCAATGAGAGACACGCTCTCAAAAACCAGGAGGGACAGCACTGAGGAACAGTACCCAAGGCTGGCCTCTGCCATGTGAACATATGTATACAATTCCCATGAATACATGCATGCCTACACACACACACACACACACACACACACACACACACACACACATACAGAATCATCTCAATGTAACCTTTGCTTTATTTCCTACAAATCCCGTATTCTCTACCCCAAGTTTTCTTCATGAACCATAATTTTGTTCCTAGTGAACAGCCCATCCCGAGTACAATACCTGGTGCTTCTCTGCTAGTGATGCCACACTGTCCTACCCTGAGCAATGTGCCTTTTGGTCCTTCAGGAGGAGAGAGTTGAGATTCTTCCAGGAGATAGATGTACAGATACGTTCCCCAGAGCCTTGGGGAACAGAGAATTTCAGAACAAATTTAAAAGTTCAGGGCATTTAAATACCATTCCTTCTACGAGATCAAATATTTCCCCCATTATATCAATGTGATGTAATTACATTAAAAGGAACAGAAAGTGCCTCCTGGAGCCTTCCTTGGCTGTAGTAGTTAAACAGAAATATGTGGCAATAGAGAGCCCTTTGAGTTAGGCAATTTGGCTGAAAATCTGGGCCTCCTGGGGAACCAAGCACAGGGCAGGCCTCCTTCCTGGCCTACCTTAAAGACTCCATAGTATGATTCCATTTAATCCCCAAATAGTAACATTGCTGTTCTCATGAAGCTCATGTGAGTGACATAAACGTCACCACTTTGAGCAGTGCCAGGCATTCAGTAAACACTCACTAAATGGTTTACAGGTTGTTCAAGTTATTTTCATACCACTGTGGTAGGACACTCAATGGAAACAATGCATTGTAGGAAGGATGTCTTTGGTTTCTGAACACTGCTTTCTATTATGGTGGGAAGACATGGTGAAGCTGCTTGGTCTAGGGTGGTAGGCACTTGGAACATGGCTCGTTCATGTTTTTGTAGAGCAGCAGACACAGCCTGGGCTTGAACCATAAATGAATGTTACCTACAAAGACCCTCTCCCAGTGACCCATTTCTGCTAAGGTTAGAGTCCTAAAGATTTTTTTTTTTTAATGTGAATTGGTATTTTGCCTGCATGTATAACTGTGTAAAGGTGTCAGATCTTGGAATAACAGACAGTTGTTAGCTGCCATGTGAATGCTGGCAATTGAACTCAGGTCCTCTGGAAGAACAGTCAGTGCTTTTAACCACTGAGCCATCTCTCCAACCTGAGTTCTAAAGATTCTAAACCCTGCCCAGATAGCTCTACCAGCCTAGTACCAAGTGTTCAAACAGGATCTTGCAAGGTCATTTTGTTTTTAAGCTACAACACAGGTATTCATTTAATGGTCACAAACACTCAGTATAGACCTTGCTATATAATACTTCTGTCTTCTGCTTTGTAAAGGAGGCTAAGTAACTTTTTAAGGTCGTATAAATAGTAAGCTTATAGAAATATTTTAATGAGCAGCTTGGATCCCCTTTCTAGAAAGAAGTACACATGATTTCAGCTGCTGTGAGGGTGGCTAGGAGACACACCACAATGACAAACCTTCTCCAAAACTCCTCCTGGCTGAAGAGGGCCATGCTTATTTCTCAGGACATCCCACACGAAACAGTTGATCCACACAGAGATAAAGGCTCTGCCTTCTTGATCCATCAAAATGAAGTCCTGACGGTTCAGTCCAGCCTCCCAGTCCTTGCATGGTTGGCTTTGCTGAGACTGATGGCTGCCTATTTTCTCACACTGCCTTACCCTATGTTTTCCTTTTGTTTCCATAGTAGCTGATCCCAGAGGCACTCCTTAGCAGATCTCCTGCCCTCTGAACCTTGACACAGGGTCTGCTTCCTAGAAACATTTGTCTTGACAGTGCTCCGGCTGTGACCTCAGGTTCAGCCATTTGGTTCCTAAAATTCTCACCAATGTTTTCTGTTGAATATCAAAAGAGGTGTAATTCATCATGTGTGTATGTGGGGGGGGGGGACGACAATGGCAACCGTTGATTGAATGTCCCTTTCACTCTGCTTCAAGAAGTGAATTCCCTGAGGATTCAGAGAAGCCAAGATCAGGCAGTACCTGAGTACTCTAGTTTTCCTTCTGCTCCCAAGGATGGGGGAAGGGGTGCACAGCCATGTGGCTTTCCTAGCCCAAGCACAGCTGCATCCCCTCTCACAAGTGAACTAGGAACCAATAAGAGGAACTGATCCAATGCTACTTCTCTATGAAACCTTCTCAAGCCCCCACTTATCATCCTGGCAGGCAGGACCTGGCTCTGATCTGAAAACACACATTACTCTCTGCTGATGTATGTACCATTTCAACTCCAGACCAGACTCTGAAAAAAAACAGAAAGCAGATAGAACATCTTTGTATGGACTTTTTTTTGGGGAGGGGGGGTCTGGGGCTATCACTGAGAGTAATTTTTTTTACTCTGTAGTCTCAAAGCACTGTGTGGATTACTAACCCTATGTTGCAAATTGGCTCTGATGTCATTGGATTTCCTGGCGCTAAGCCTGGTGTCGTCATAGCAGTGCAATTTACTGATAGAGGCTGGGTGGCTGACCCTTTCTCCTGTGGATGGTGATGTCTGATTTCAGAGGAACTCCCGGACACACCCTGCTCACTCACGGAGCTTTAGACAAGGCTGTCTGGTTAAGGTTGTCATTAGTGGTTTTATTGCATGTGGATTCTTCAGAAGACAGGATGTGAGGCAGTTAGAGAGTGGTTCTGTGGCTATTGATGATCCAGCTAACATGAGAAATTCCAGTAAGTGAATGACCTCTTCTGTTTTCACCAGTAACAAGACACTCGGCCCTGGGTTTCTGTCTATGTTGTGATGCATGATGAAGTAAAGGTCCATTGTCCTACACACAAAATAAAGGTGCTCTGTGGAAAAGGCCTTGTTTTCTTTATATTTTACATTGAAAATATATACATATTTCTGATATATTTAGCTACTTGATTTAAGCAACAGAACATGAAAAGTGCAACTTTAAAATTTATAAATCTTTCTAACAAATAACAATTTGACACATAGCCTTCCTATAAGGTGGAAAAGGAGGAGGAAAAATACCCTAACCTTGACTTGGCCCCAGGACCAGGGTTTGAAATCCCAGCAATCCCTAAACTTGCCCCACAGCTAAGCTGTAGAATCCTACCAATTTCCAAGATCCCTGAGTACAAAACACCACCAATCCCTGAGCTTGCCCCAGAATCAGGCTTAAAAAACCCACCAATCCCAAGTCACCCTGGAAAGCTTCCCCCCCCCCCAACCTTATATAAGCTCTGTGCTCTGTTCAGTTTGCTGCTGATTCTCACCTTGGAGGTAGCCAACCTCCTAGATTTTTCCTTCCCCAAAATTTCTTTAGTGAGGTTTACTTTATGGTGTGACACTTTGTCCAGAGAGGAGCCCAGCTGTAACAGAGCAGAGCAGAACTGTAACGCTTGTACAGGAAACTTTCCCTACCCAGGCAGAGCTGTCACACTTCTGGGGGACCTGAGCAGAGCTGTAACACTTCTCTGGGACAGAGTGGAGCAAAAGTGTAACAACTTTCCTCCTGGGGAAAACCCTTCCCGCTGAAGCAGAGTTGTTACATTTGCACTGAGGAAATCTTTTCCTGGAGCAGAATTGTAAACTGCTATGCTTACAGTGACTGTGGTGTTCCTTGACCCCAGAGTGCCAGAGTACTTTTCCATCCATGCTGCAATGCTTATGCTTCTATACTTTTATCTTATGGTGTTAGAGCATTTTCATTCCTTTTTTAAGGCCATAACCATATTTATTTGTTTTATTGTTAATTTTTTTGAGACAAGAGCTTACCCTTTAGCCGGACTGACTGGTACCTGAGCTGTACACTAGGCTAACCTCAAACTTTCAATCATCCTCTGCCTCTGCTTTCTGATTCTGGGCTAACAGGCATGTGTCACCACATGCAGCATTATTAGGATGATGTCTATGTCAATAGCATCTACTCCAACTTTTAGAATGTCTGCACAGTACTCAACTCTGAAGACAACTGTGCCTTGAATATCACCCATGCTTTACATCTCAGTTCTCCACTAACACATCAGGTGTCTTAGTCACTGTTCTATTGATATGAAAAGATACTCATGACCACAGCATCTTTTTTTTTTTTAACTTTATTTATTCATTTATTTGCCTTGGTGTTTGCCTGGAACTGGAACTACAGACAGTTGTTAGCTGCCATGTGGGTGCTGGGAATCGAACCCAGGTCCTCTGGAAGAGCAGATGGTGCTCTTAACCGCTGAGCCATCTCTCCAGCCCTGCATCTTTTTTTTATAATTGATGATTTCCTTCAGACATTTTCTTTATTCTTCTTTTGCATTCCCTATTCTTTATTTTCTTAGTAATTTCCTTCTCTTATTCTTGACATTTTTTTCTTCTATCTTTATTCTTGATGTTTCCTTTTGAATCCCTCTCATTCCTGATGTTTTCCTTCTAGCCCATTTTAATTCTCTCTAAATCTATTCTTTTCCATATGGTATATATACCCCAGCAAAATCTTTCAGGCAATAAAAAAATTAAAATGTGGTAAATTTTCATATACAAAAGCTTAGATTGGTGATTCCTTTGAGATTTCTTATAAGATTACCTTCAAGATAAATAATAAAGCAATTGGCTTTTGCTTTGTAACTGTAAAATGCAGCATGCCAGTAAAATACTTGACTGAGAAGAATATCTTATTTACCTACATGGCTAATCTGTAACAAGTTGCTTGGGTATGTATGTACATGGATTCTTCAGATAATGTGTTTTTCACCTGCATGGTGATATATTGTATATTTAACAAGATTAGCCTAGAATATCAGAGGACAGAATCACCTACAGCCAAGCCATGAAGGTCAGGGAGTGGTAACCCACACCTTTAATTTCAGCACTCTGGAACTGGAGACAGAGAACTTTGGATCTCTGTGAGTTCAAGGCCTTATAACCAGGCAGGTGTAGCTCACACCTTTAATTCTAGATCTAGGAGAGTTGAATCAAGATGTAGAATGGCTGGACAGGGAAAGAAATATAAGGCAGGAGAAGGCAGAAATTCAGTGATTATGTCTGAGTGACCATCAGGCTGAGGACCTCTGAAGATAGGACTTACCCTGTTTGGCCTGAGAAATCAGCTGGGTAATTCTTGGCTATAGTTTATTCTCTGTTTCTGCTATCCAAGCTTTTCCCCAATATCTGGCTCCAGGTTTTTATTATAAGATTAAATAGAATTTGTGCAATGCACCTGTAATTTGTAAAATGTTTCATCATGTAAGGGATCTAAAAAACACATTTTTTATGTGTATTTGTTCACTTGAAAAACAGAATGTAAATACAGCAACTCTTATAAAAGGAGACAATTATCAGAAGTTTAGTCCATTACCACTCTGATAGGGAGCATGGCAGCACACAGGCAGACATGGTACTGGGATGCTGGAGAAACAGCTAAGGGTTTTACATTTGAATCTGCAGGCAGCAGAAAGAGAACAGCTTTGGACTGGGCTTGAGCTTTTGAAACCTGAAAGCCTACTACTAGAGTCACACTCTTTCCAACAAGGCCACACCTACTCCAACAAAGCCACACCTATTCCAACAAGGCCACACCTACTCCAACAAGGCCACACCTACTCCAACAAGGCCACACCTACTCCAACAAGGCCACATCTACTGCAACAAGGCCATACCTCCTCCAACAAGGCCACACCTACTACAAGGCCACACCTCTTAATCCTTCTCAAGTAGTGCCACTCCCTGATGAATAAGCATCCAAATATATATGGGTCTCATATTCTGACTCAAACTACCACATTAGATTATTCACATTTATTTTTAATTATAATCAATAATATTATGAATACCTTTATAAGCACAACTTTGTTATACTGTGCTATAATTCCCTTAGAATAAATAGAAACAGTAGATGAAAATACATACACAGTTAAGTTTTTAGACTGTGAATAGATTATCTTCATAGAGAAAGTATAAGAATTTATATTCTAATCAGCTAGCATGAGTGACTATCTTATCACAGTCTATCGGCCACCACTCCTATTATTTTAACAGATTACAATAAATCTTGCTTTTGGGAATTTCTATTACTTTGTGAAGGATTTTTAATGACATTCTTCAAGTAATAACAGCCATTTATTTATAGTTTACTTACCAGCCATTTATTTGACTTTCTTTCACTTTTCTTTTGTTTATGCCTTCCAACTGATAAATAAAAATATATAGATATACACAAATTTATATGTTACAAATATTAGCCATTTTGATACATACACATGATGTGCTATAATACTTCTTGTTAGCCCCTCCTCATATTGAAAGATTTGGTTTTAGGTGTCATATTCTTCTACAAAGTCAAAAGTGTCAAGAGTAATATTTTCCTTCCCTGTGGTTTGGAAGCATGCTTGCAAGCCTTATCTACCTCAGTAGTATAACAATAGTCTAGATTTTCTAAAAATGAAAATGAGGAACCTAAGAATGTCTTGCATCTTTCATAAAAAAGTTTTCCCCAAGAGTATTTGACTCACTTTTTTTACAATCTAATAAGGAATTAATTGTTTGAATGCTAAACCCTAAAATATTTAATATTACTACATGTGGGAATATTGTAGTATATAGCTATTCTACCTTTCTATATACACACACATACATATAAGCTATATGTATGTGTATGTGAGTGTGTATGACAGAGAAACAGTCTAGCTCCTATATTCTGCATCATGATCCCTTTTCCTATACATATATAAAATCTAAAATGTTTTAATTATTGTAGGCCTGGCAGGGCAGAACTCTATACCAATGTTTTTGTTCATTTCTTCTTTTTTTAGGTAATAAATTTTTGTTACGCATTTTAAAAATATCTACTTTAACTGAAAAATAGTTATTTTTCATGCAATGTAATCTGATCATGATTTTCTCTTCACTTATCACTCCCAGATCCTCCATACCCTGTGCCTCTACACAAGCGTCTACCCACCTGAACACACACACACACACACACACACACACACACACACACACACACACAATGTCACAAAGTAGCCGGAAGATGAACTCTGAAAATACATGATACTTATCTCCAGTTGCTTCTAGAATGCACTAGAGAGAAAATAAATGACACATGGTGTGATGGCTCTTCTTGGTTGTCAACTTGACTGTATCTGGAAATGAACTATAATCCGGGAAATCAAAGGAGGAGAAGATCTGAGGAAGGATAAAGAGCAAGTGGAGGGGAGTGAAGGGAGAAGATGGCTGAAAATAGAAGAGGTTCAGCCTGAAAGGGACTGAGCAGGTTAAGATCTCAGAGGTGGAACAGTTCTGAGGGGTGTGAAGGGAGGGGTGGGGTCAAGGGGTTAAGGAGGAAGGTCATTCATGTGGACATGAGCACAGAGCAGCTGAGGTTGCCTGCACTGTTCCTGCACAACACCGGGTCTGCTGCCCCCAGCCAACTGGTCACTAGGGAAGGACTGATGGATTCTGGGGAGGAACTGTCATTGTCTCAGTTTTTTACTAAACAACGAGCCTTCCAGGACAGTTATAAACCTGTGGCCATAGAGACAGTCATGGTTAAAATCTATGGCTCACAAATAAAAGGAAAAGTGTGACTGTGGGAAGTGGACCTGTTAGGAGGAGAAAGCTGTGATAGACGGGAGGAAGGCAAACATGTCAGAGTGAGAGAGTAAATACAATGCACAAGATGCATGTGTGAAGTTATCAAATAACAGATCAAATCAATAAAAAGAGTAAGTTAAAAAAACTGAGGAGAGCTGGACAGTGGTGGTTAACACCTTTAATTCCAGCACTCAGGAGGCAGAGACAGGAGAATCTTTGTGAGTACAAGGACAACCTGGTCTACAGAGTGAGTTCCAGGACAGGCTCCAAAGCTACAGAAAAACTGTCTTCAAAAACAAAACAATTGAGTGAGGAAGAATTGGAATTTATAAAATATTTAGTTATCTCAAGAGTAAAAACATCCATTTATTTATGTGTTAAATAAACTGTACACTCATGAAAATCTTAGGGAAAATGTAATTTTATAAAGATGCTATTAACAATAGTATAAAAATAATTTTGGAACTTTGTGAAATATCTACAAATCTCTAAATTACTGCTAGCATGCCAGTATACACATAAATATTTGATAATTATTTGTTTTTTATATGAACATTTCCCTCTAAACTTTTGTTTGTTTTTCCAGTTTTCAAGCACAATTGTATTGCAAAGAATGTCATCTGTCTCTCCCTTTGCCACATGTGTATAGTCACACTGAGTCTGCAAGGACTTCACAAAAGTGTCAAATAATGTATACATAATTAATATAACGTTTAACAATGTCTGTGATCTAATTTACCTTTTTTTGGTGAAATGTACAAATCTTTGAAGTAAGCTTATTGAATCATGTGACATTTGTTTGACAAAATTACAAAATACAGATTTATTTGTATATATCTTTAAATTTTTAGATGTATGTATATGTTATATCAGAAATGAATGCTAAAAATTTTACTATATTTTGATGTCTATCTAGATAATTATAAAGGGTTGTTTTTAGTAATAGTAACACATATTCCATTAATTGAATAAAAATATATTTAATATATAAGTGGGAAAACTATATACTTTCTAGTATTCATTGAGAAAAACCCAATTATAACTTTTATACATGATACTTACACCATTTCCCCATGTATTCGTAAGTGGGACTTTTCTGTGCTTTCCAAAGTACTAATTTTGTCAGATTTTAGGATCAAGATTATACTGATTTTTAGATAATTTCCCAAGTTACTCCACCCAACAAACTGTCTTAGTTACTTTAGTCTTGCTGTAACAAAACACCATGACCAAGAAAGCATTTAATTTGGGGCTCACATTCCAAAGGGCTAGAGTCGGTGGCCATCATGGCAGGGAGCATGGTGGCAGACAGGTAATATGGCACTGGATCTATCAGTGGCAGCTTACTTGTGATCCACAAGAAAGAGGCACAGAGAACTAACTGAGAAAGGCTTGGACTTTTGAAAACTCCAAGACACACCTCCTCCAACAAGGCAACACCTCCTCATCCTTCCCAAACAATTCCAATCACTGGACATGAAGATTTCAAATATTTGAGCCAATGGGAGCCATTTTCATTCGAAGCATCACCCATATTTTAGGGATAGGGATTTGTGTATCTTAGTCTGGCCTTAACCTCACAGATAACTTTGACCTGTGATTGCCCCTCCTTTTCTCCACCTGCTGAGAGCTGAGGTTTCAGGCATGGTGGATTGAATACTAGGCAATCTGCACACGAGGCAATCACTCTGTCAACCGAGCTATATCCTAGCCCTTGATTTTCTTTTTCATAAACATTTAAATCTCATTCTTGGTCATATCCCTAATATATAGAGTTCTTTCTTTGTATCAGGCCATGGAACCCCACTGTATTAGTTATCTATTGCTATGCAACAAGTCACATCCAATATTAGTAGCTTAACAACAAACATTTGTTTCCTCAGTCTCTCTGAGTCATAAATTCAGTAGAAAGATGTTGTGACTCACAAACTTTTTGTGAGATGGCAGTTAAGATGTTGAGCTGGGCTGAATTAATTATTTCCATAGTCATTGACATGCCTGAGGCCTCCAAATAAAACGGCTTTCCTGGTGCTGCTGGACTGTACATGTAAGTCAGCTTCTCCCACTGTAAGTGATCACAGAAGGGGTAAAACTAATCTCCTATCACCCCTAACATAATCTGTCAAGGCATCAACCCTGACATATTCTGTTAGTCAAGGGCAAACCCATGTGGAGGCAAATGCACCAGGATATCAAAACCAGAAGGAAAACCATTCATGTCCCACCTTAGAGTTTGGCTACCATACTGCCAATCCTCTCTTTTTGGGCTCTTTCATCTGAAATATTGCTCTGATACTCAGAAAAAAAAATATTGTCCAGCTATTCTAACTGAAAAGTCATAAGTGCTCCTCCTGTTGCCTCAGCAACATGTTTTTGTAGCCATATGCAATCCTGGAAGGCAACGTGAGGTGTGTGGATTGCTGTTTGTGGAGGTTTCAGTGTGGACACTCTGGAAAGACCCCCACCCACTGTTCAGGATTTATTTGGAAAAGGTTGCCCCTCCTATGAGTGACAGCCTACTTCCTGGAGAATTTTCTCTGCTACGTTCTTCCTTCTTCCTTGCAACCAAGAACTCCTCCAGGAAGGGTTTAGTTCAGGTCAGATATGCAGACTATAGACCCAATTCAAAAGAGCTGCCTGTGCACATCCTCACTGGGAATACAAACGGCAAGAGGAAAGCATGGCCTGGCGAGGCGTGCAGAGGCAAGAAGAGCAGAGTTTTTGTTTTGTTTTTTTAAAAAATGTATATGTGTATGTATTTGTATATATATTCCATTCCTTTACTTTATTTCTTTCTAAGCCCTTCTAGCTTATTTTTTGGAAGTAAGGAGGGTTGATGAGATTATACTGTTGGATGGGCTAGGAATTCTCTGATGCTTCCAGGCTCAGCAATTCCAGTGAGATATCCACAGGACCCATGCTTTCCTCTAGGAACAGGTAACATAAAAATATTTTGTGTACTTGCAGTAGGACCAGAGTAAATTCCTGGTGCATGAATTGACATCTCAGAGCCCATTCCCTACAGAGGAACACCTAACCCAGACTTAATTCTGGGATGAGGGGCTTAGACCTACCTCAACTGGACATGCCAGACTGAACTGACCACCTTGGGACTCCTTGCCCTCCTTAGGGAATGGATGGGGGGATCGAGTGGGGAGAGGCTGAGGGAGGACTGGGAGGGACTGGGAGGAGGAAATGGAGGGGGAGCAGTGGTAGATATGGAAAAAAATTTAAATAAAAAAGACGTAAATAATTTCAAAAAAAATTTAGTGTGATGCTGCAAGTCATGTGGGTCCTTCCCTTCCCATTTTCTGAGGCTGATCTGACTTGAAAACCTCTCTATGATGTGTCTGTATTGTCTGCAAAGGTTATTTTATAAGCTGTCAACAAAATGTCTTTGATTTTAACAGTGTAGAAAGTTTAGTTTCCTTCGATTCTTCGAACACTTCCACCTTGGTCTCCTCCGCCACAGTCTACCCAGTCCTCTTGCTTCCTGTCCACCCCTCATCCTGTCCTATCCCAACACTTTCTAATCTCCACATGTGCCATGCCTCACCTCCACACCTGCTTTTCATCTCCAGCCTGGAAAACATCTCTGCATTTCTCTATGTGAGCCGTATCTGGTCTGGTTTATCTTATCTAGAAGTTTATCCATCCTATTTCTTCTCCTTTCTTTCATCTTATAAACTTTGTTCCCACAACTGACCCTTTCCACATGTGAACACCTCATCTGAACATTAATCAGAAGTAGAAGCACTGAGAATCTGGGATGAAGAACCTCAAAGGAGAGGGACTGGGTGAGAGGGCCTGAGATGTAGGGAAATTCTTTGATTTTTATAGAAATGTCTTCAGCCATTTATGAAGGTTTCTTCCAGCATAGAGACACTGATTCTGTCGCCAGTGTCTGATTGCTTGTCTTTGTCTCAGAACTATTTAGTGTGTGTGTGTGTGTGTGTGTGTGTGTGTGTGTGTGTGTGTAGGTCAGAGGACAGCTTTAGGGAACTGGGTCTCATCTCCCACCCTGTGGCCTCCACCACATGGAACTCAGTTCTTTAGATGCGGCAACAAAGTGTTTCTACCCACTGAGACATTGTGCCAGTCCTATAAGAAATCTTCTAAGTAAGGCAGCTGTTTTCATGACAACAAATATGCCATTCAAATTCTCACATATCAGTATTTTTCAGTTCTCTGACTCTTGTTCTCTGCAACGCTGGGTCTGAAAATGGGTTTTCTCATACTCAGTGACATGTGAGTTAAAAGTCACTCTGTGGGAAACTCTTTGGACTATTGTGGTGATATGTTACATATTTAATAAAACCTGAAATATCAAGAGATCAACCCACAGTCAAAAACCAGACAGACCACTCAGGAATTTCTTGATCTTTGAGTACAAGGCCCAACAGCTGGGCTTCAATGGCACACACCTTTAACCCCAGCACAGGGAAATCTGGAGTGGTGGCCTACATCCATAATCCCATAACTCCAGAGACAGAGAGCTTTCTGTGTTTCTGTGAGTTCCAGGCTGACTACCAAATAGAGTAGTTCACGACTTTAATTCTAACCTGAATGGGATACAGCTGGCGAGAAGGGTATTTAAGGCAGGCTTAGGAAAACAGCAGAGGCACAAGCTAGCAGGAGCCAGGTTGAGGAAGTTGGAAGATAGCTGGGTGAGATTTGACTGTAGTGTTTCCTCTCTCTGATATTTCAGTCTTTCTCCGATATTTGGCTCTGAGCCTCTTTCAATACAATCTGAATTCATGCTACAGACTATCTCTGTGCTCCAAACTTCTGTAAGCTATAACTATGCTTTCCCTCCTTTGCACCTTTCCAAACCATAGCCCTTGAAGTTCTGTTTTGATGCCTTAACCCCAGTGTGATGGGGTTTTAAGCTGGGGCCATTGTGACGTAATTAGGGCTAGGAAGGCCTGAGGATGGGCCCCGTAGCAGAGAACCCTCAGGGTCTCTCCCTCATTCTGCCACATAAAAATGCAGCAAGAAAGTGGCTGTCTGCAAACCTCGGAGAAGTGCTCTCCCTGGAACTCAGCTACATTGACACCCTGATTTCTGAGCCTCAGAACCGAAGAAAAGAGGCTGTGGCATTTTATTACGGCAGCATGAGAATCCAGATTCTTCAGTCCCTGACCTCACATGTGTATATTTGCATCATCCTCTTCTAGCCTTTTGTGGTGCTGGGAAAGTCTGTAACTTCCAAGTGTTGGGCCAGATTCCTGTTTGACTAGAGAATAGGACCCACGATGGGAAATGGTAAGGAAACTGGGTCCCGATTGTGAAGTGGAGTAGTTGCCAGGATGGAGTGCACAGATAGCCAGGCACCCCCAAATGAGCACGAGCAATAGACAGCTTCACAAGTGTCTTCCATTCCTAGATTCCTGACTTCTACAATCAAGAGTTGTTTCTGATCTGATGCAGGGAGCCGACTGAACTGGAGTGAGAAAGATCCAGAGACAAGGAGGTATTGTCTGTGAGCCCCATAGTCATAGTCATAGGGCAGTGGTGGCACACACCTTTAATCTCAGCACTTGGGAGACAGAGGCCGCCAGATCTCAGTGAGTTCCAGGACAATCAGGAATCATACACAGAGAATCCCTGTCTAGAAAAACCAAGACAAACAAAAAAGATACAAGTCATAAAAATGTGATATCTCTTTATCTTCTTTCCCTTGTCCCCCTCAACAAATCTGGGTGGATCTCTGTTTTTCCACAGGATGGGGGAGCTTGAAAACTCCTGTACTAAGTACATATTCAGCAGGTAGTGTTTTTATGTCTTCCCATCTCTTGGAATTTCCCTGGCATCTCCAGCCATCTATCCTGAGCATTTAGGAACATTTGCCTAGCATGATTAACTTTATCGCAACTTGTTGATGGAATGGAAATTGTCTTTTTCATTTTATAAGAGAGGAAACGGAGCGCCTAGCAGATTAAATCAGCTGCTAAGTTTAGACACAGTAACTAATATTAGAGGCAGAACTATAACAGAAAATCGAGGAACCAGGAGCTAAGAGCCCAGGATGACAAATGCATGCTCATATCACTGTTAAGTTTCTGTGGGAACAGTCCTCTCTAGCACACCGTAAACTAGAATCAGATTATTCCAGTAAATTCACATCCATCTGCAATGGAAATCCACACCAAATATGTTTGGGACCTAATCTTTTCTTCTCCAGCTGTAGATTGTTTTTGGACATTGGACCTTTTGGGTGGCCTACAAGTTGGCACCATTAGAACAAAGTAGTTTTTCAAAGTCTGTTGGAAGCAGCCAGGCAAAGAGAGTCTGAAACCCAGATTTTTTTACACATCTAAAATCTATTACTACTTTAAAAAGAGAAACTTCCTAAATCAGCTCAAAGCAAGATGAAAACAAGAGTCTTACGCCAAAACTCCAGCAACCACAGCCTGTTCAACTCCCTCCCCAGCAGGCCAGCACCGTGGTGTCTGTCATCTTGGCTCCCAAAGCTGGGCTCCATCCCTTGGTGCAAAGGTTTCTGTCATATGCAGAGTGCTGGCACTTTCCAGAAGGCTCAGGGTGGGGTGGTAAGGGGATCTGTGAGTCCTGGAAGTGGGTGTGGGACCTACTTCATACTTAGAAGCAGCGCTGATGTCAGACTTTGCCTGCCTCTCCTTGAGCTGGAACATGCCCAGAAAACTACCTTTGCAGCTGTGCAAATTGTAGATGCCGACTGCAACTCTTGCCTACTGGTCTCTAGAGTTTCTCTAAATCCACGGCCTCATCGCCATCGTCAGAAGGAAATATGAAACCATTTCCTAGTTGGGTCTTTTCAGTTCCCCCAAATTGAAAGGTGGCCTGAAGTTCAAAAGAACTGTTCTTGGCATTTCTGCTCAGGAGTTTCTGTGTTCTTTCTGCCTTAGCTTGGGTGCTGTGAGCCATGAGAACCTCTTCCTTTTTCCTAAAAATTGGCTCTCTGGCTATTTTTGCCATACACGCATCTCCTTCTGGCTTCAGGCCCACCTCTTCACCCTCCTCAGTGGAGGGTGGCACGTTTGAAATCTAATCTGTAGGTTTCTCTGTACAGGAAAGAGACCTTTGATCAGATTTACGCCAAATTGTCTCTACTGGTCAAGAAATCAACAGATTTCTCGAGACACCATCTCCCAGGAGAAAGGAGGCCATTCTCCATGCTGGGGATGAGTGGCGGGACTGCCCTTTTCATCGTGGATACTGGTGGTAAGGGGATAAAAGATGTCTTCTCTGAACTGCACACCAAGAGTTTTCCATAAAGAATGGAACAGAGATTTGAGAGGCAGTGGGTTCCTCGGGTTACTTTTTATCTCAAATACTCTAAAAATCCCAGTAATTATTGAGGACATATTATAATTATCTATGGACATGTCTAGAAATATACGCACCATACGCCAAAGCCAAGTACTCTAATTCCATCGGCCTGAGCTACTAGGGTCTTTGTTCATGCCACTTTCACCATTTCTCAGCATTTCTTATACAGGTGTTTCCTGTCTGCTAGTGATCTCTGCTGAGCTATACTTCAGAACCATCCTTACAGAAAACAATCACTGAACAAAAAATTCTCTTAAGTGTAAATGTACATCACAAAGATAATCATTTTTTTTTAAGGATATAAAACCAGGAAGAGTTGCAGTATTTGTTGAAAATTTGAGGGGACTATTGTTTCCAGGAAGGTTAACCCTTGGCAGTAATGACTGGCCAAGTGCTCCAACAGAAAGGACTATTGCTGAGGAGAAAAAGTCAAGATTCATCGTAGAAACAGAGTAGATGGGAGATAGTTAACCAGGAGGGTAAGGTACCTGGGAATAAACAGGTGCACCCAAGGGAACAGCACAGGGCCGTAGCCCTTCCTCTATTGTGTTCTCACAGTATCTGAGTATTTGCAGTGTTATAGCTGTCAATCCACATCAGCACTTAGCTCTGTTCTAGCCGGAAGCTGGAGGGACAGCCGGAGCTCTCTGGCACAGTTCGCTTTGCCACCACTTCCAAAGCCCTAAGCAAATGTGAGGTTGAGGTCTCTTCTCCCACCTCACATCATACTGTAGGAAATGTACATCAGCCCCACTTGGGTCACCAGTCCAGTTCTGCTTCCAAAGTCTCTCACGCTGGCATGTTTATTTCATTCCATACGTTCTTTCTACAGTGACACATCTCTCATGGAGAGAGACATTCTTTCCTTTGAGTTTGGGGCTGTGTGACCTCAACAGAGTACTATAAAATGATGACATGTACTGTTTGAGTCTATGACTTCAAAAGGAGGCAGTGATGGTGACATCCATACTTTCCTTTTGTGATAGTGATCTTTACTCTCCAGCCCCTGCGTCATGAGGAAACACAGTCCACATAAAAAGGCAATGTGCAGCTAGCTGACCTAAAGCCAGTAGACACTGGTGTTAGTGAAACCTAACATTATCTCCGAGTTCTGGCTCCAAGCATTATGCGACAAAGACACACCATCAGTCATGTCCTGCCTCTCTGAATCGCTGACTCACAACTCCTATGAGCAACAATAATAATGTACACTTCTAAAGTCCAAAGTTCTTGATAATTTGATATGTGGTAGTAAAAAATAGTGACTCCACGGGGTAGGGGAAGCAAATATGTTCCTTAAAGGAGAGAGGTGGACAAGATAACAAGTCTTCCAGCCTACTAAACTGTCCTGGTATAGGTTTATTAGAAGAGAGATTCTATGTATATGCCCATGCATGATATATATATATATATATATATATATATATATATATATTTGAATGTGTTTTCAAATTTATGCATATAATTGAAACCAGAATCATTATGGGCAATAAACAGAAAAAAAAAAATCCTGAACTTAGTATTAGTTCCACTTGCTACATCACAGTTTATTATTGTTGAGGTAATGTATATTCATTTCTTAGATTTATTTACATATGTACTTATTTGTTGTTTTGTTGTTTGTTTGTTTGAGACAGAGCCTTACTATGCAGCCCTGGATGGCCTGGATCTTATATTATGTGTACTGGATGATTTTGTAAGTCAATTTGACACAGTTAAAGGCATCAGAGGAAGGAGCCTCAGTTGAGGAAATGCCTCGGTGAGATCCACCTAGAAGGCACTTTTCAGTTAGTGATCCCTGGGGGAGGTCCAGCCCATGGTGGGTGGTGCCATCCCTGGGATGGTGGTCCTGGGTTCTATAATAAAATGGACAGAGCAAGCCAGTAAGTAGCTCCCCTCCATGGCCTCTGCATCAGCTTCTGCCTCTGGGATCCTGTTTTGTTTGAGTTCCTGTTCTGACTTCCTTCACAGATGAACAGCAATGTTGAAGTATAAGCCAAATAAACTCTTTCCTCCCATCTTGCCTTTTCGTCATGATATTTTGTTTCGGCAATAGAAACCCTAAAACTCTATGCAAATCCAGACTCATAGAGGTCTCCCTGTCTCTGCCATCTGAGGGCTGGGAATAAAATCCAGTTCTACCATTCCTGCCCAGATTTATTTTTTAGTAACTGATCACAATCTAGTAGGAATTACAAAATAAAATTGTGGAAGTGTTAAAAAGAAGATTTTCTGCAAGGAATGAATTTCAGATCTGTTATTAGGAGGAGGCTATGAGCTTCAGAACACATTTTGGACAAGAGGAGATGAATTTCAAAAAAAGTTTAGCTCTGGAGGTTGAGTGAAAGATTGTGTCTAAGACTTGCTTCCTGGTATAATTCTCCTTGGTCCCTTTTTAGCTGATACATATATATACTCATTATCCACAGGGCCAGAGAGTTGTCTCAGTGAGTAAGCCAGACAATCGGAGTTCAATCCGTGCCTCAGGACTCACCTACAGGGAAGAATCTAGAACACTGGAATGTTGTTTCTAAGAAACAGCTGGACTCAGAGGAGGAGGAAAAGGTGAAGTTTCCTGACCTCTCCCTAGCTCTGGATTTGTGAAGGAAACAGAACTGGAACATTCCTTGCCTCTGTTTCCTTTTAATCATCGAGCTTGCAAACAGGAGTCTTTATCTGTTTAGTTAAACTGAGAGATAGATAGCCCATTGCACAATTCATCAGGACTGTAACCTGCTTTACATTCAATGGCATTAAGAACATAGCACCACTGTGTCCCAGTCATCACCATCCATCTCCGGAGCTCTTGTAAAACTCAGGTCCTATACCATTAACCATTGACTCCCGACCCCCTCTCTCTGACAATTGGTAACCACTACCTACTTATTATTTCTGTGAATTTGGTTCTTCTAGGCACCCCATGGAAGTGGACTCATACACTACTGGCCTGGCTGATTACAGTTAATATATGTCACAGAAGTCTGCTTATTGCAGGATGAGATGGAACACTATGCTTCAGAAGTACTAAGTATTCACCTCTTGGAACCATAGCCACTCAAGGAAATGCTTCCTGACACAGGGAGACTTGGGGTATTCCCTTTATTAAGGATGATGCAGGTTCTACCAGGTTAATCTGCTCTGCTTGAGGGGAAAGTACTCGTTTTTTACTGTGTGGTCATTTGATTGTATTTTTGTGATAACTTGCTTGCTTTTGACTATTTTGACTCAAGGCTTTCATATAAACGTGAAGACAGAGACTTTTCTATCTCTACCCACCTCCTATCTGATATCTTATTCAACACCCTTTTTGTTTCCGTTTCTGTTTTGGTCTCACTTGGATTTTTTTTTTTTTTTTAAACAAAAGTCTTTGTTTCTCTATGCAGCCCTGGCTGTCCTGGAACTTGCTCTGTAGAACAGGCTGCCCTCAAACTCACAGAGATCTATCTGCCTCTGCCTCCTGAGTGCTGGAATTAGAAGTATCCAACAGCACCACGGGGCTTATTCCACACACTCTTCTGACTGGTAAATGAAGACCTTCCAGAGCTATAGAAAAGTCCTAGCCATGTGACAGATCATATTATTCCAGTTTCCAGAGATCCAATGCCTCTTCTGGTCTCCTCAGGTACTACACATGTACACACGTGTGTTCTCTCTCTCTCTCTCTCTCTCTCTCTCTGGCAAAACATTCATACAAATAAAGATAAAAATTTTTAAATGTAAATGAGCCTTATAAAAATGTAAAAGAATTTCAGATATTTGGAAGTACATGAATTTTCAATTTATTGTAAGGAGAGACATTTTTGAAAGAGTGAAGAACAAAAAATCATATATGCTTTTTAAATTTATTGCAGCCATTTAATAAAACCAGTTATTAAGCCTTAAATATTACTTACTGAATGCTTATTCTGCAGTAGAAACTGTTCTGTTTGTTACTATTTAGATGTTATGGCAATTGCTGTGTTATCATTTCCATCAATAGATATTCAAATTTACCAAGTAATAGCTTATGCTTATAATTCAGTTAATTGTGTCACAAATATTTTTATAGATTTTTATGAGATGCTAATTTGATATTTCAGGCCAAATAGATTGGCAATAAATCATGCTGTTGTTGTTTTGAATCCTGGCTAGGCACTGTGACACTTTGATCCCAGCACTCTAGAGGCAGAGACAGGTGGATATCTATGAGTTCCAGGCCAGCTTGGTTTACAAACAAATTCCATGCCAGCTAGAAATTTAGTCCCAGTACTCAGGAGACAAAGGCAAATGGATCTTTGTGAGTTCTAGGTTTGTCAGGAATACATAGTGAGATCTTGTCCAAAAAAAAATCTAGAGCATGGCTTATGACTCATGAACAACTAGTTACACTGTCCATTCCTCGAGATCTTGTAGTTCTGGAAAAGGAATGCCTTACTTATTTTTCTGGAAGTACTTGGAGCATGGAGCTAACTTATGTCACCTAGAAATCCTAACCTATATGTGAAAGAAATGGGGGGGCTGGAGGGATGGCTCAGCAGTTAAGAGCACTGACTCTTCCCCCAGAAGATCTGAGTTTGATTCCCAGCATCCACATGGCAGCTAACAACTGTCTGAAATTCCAAGATCTGACACTTACATGGTTATACATGCAGGCAAAACACCAATTCACATTAAATAAAAATAAATATTTAAAAAAAAGTAAATGGGAGGCTGTGAAACTGAGCCAAGAATCTAGTTCCAGGATCTCCTGCCCTTAACTCTGGGACCATGTCCGTGTCGGTCAAACCCAAAGCTTCATTTAACCATCCATGAAATAAAGAAAAAAATGCCTTTCAGGGTTTGGTGGGGTCTAGCTGAGAAAACTGGGAAGCAAGCAGTGAATGGCTGGAGTCTGTAGTTTTTTTTCAAAAAAATAAATAAAATTGCTTCATTTTAATTCAACTCACAAATAAAAATATGACAATCCCACTTTAAGGAAAGCAAATATTTCCCCAGTCCTAAACTCTGTGACTCAGCAAACTCTTATTCAGTGAGAGAAACCATTCTTAAGCCACGAAGTGTCCCTTCTGAGTTTTAAAATTACATTGTATGCAATTATCCACCAAAACAAATGAACAAACAGAAAAACCTTACAATTACAGATATCATTAGTTAAAATTTTCAGAAGTACCTTCAGGAATAAGTTCTCTTCTTGTAAGTCAGTCGCCTTGTACGGCTGGTCCTTCACCCATGCAAGAGGAATAATAACAGTATTCACCCCATTGACTTTTGGAAGGGTAACTCTACACAAACCCCTTGGCAGAGTTTTGAGTACAGGGTTAGCCCACTGTAAACATCTGGTTGTTTTCAATGTAAACTAGAGTTTCTTTAGCCAAATCATAAAGTCGTGAACAATCTTTTCTACAAAGGACAGCTTATTGAGTCAAAATATTATGTCATCTCTTCCTGCTTCTTGGCCAAGTATGTTGCTCTTTGGAAGTCATTTCCTGAGGAACTGGAGCAGATCAGGTCAAATAGTTCTGAAGGAAAAGATCCAGGGTTGGCTAGTGAGCAGTGGAAAGCTGAATCCCAAGTGTCTGTAGACAATCATGCTCGCCCTTGTTTCCCACATCTACAGATGGGGCATGAATCTATCCTGATCAATCTCCCAAGAGTTTTGCTGAAAGTGTAGGAGATTGGCTGCAAGAAGGCTCTTCTCTGTGACCTGATTACTGTTCGAGAGGAACCATTGGACCCTCCCAGTCTATGTGTGTCATCCACAGGCCTCTTTCTTTACTCCTGACTATAAGTAAATGATGGGACTCTGACGTGTTCTTGGGTTCAACTATAGGTAGTAAATTCCCAAGGGCGGAGCTCAAGTTGCTTAATCTTCACACGTGACATATTTCAAAAATTGCTACCAAAGAACAATTAAGCATTTGAGACAGAACCACTGAACACTGACATCTAATGATTTGGGGAATTGTCCATGTTATCAACTAACATGTTTTGCCAATATTCATGGCTAAGTCTTAATATCTCAAACGTGACTATGGTTAGTGGGAGAACCTTTGCAGAATAAGTGAGTTAAAAATAAGGTTGTTAGCTTTAATCCTATATGGGTCCTTACAATAACAGGAACTTTGAGCAAAGATTTGCAGAGAGAACACAGTGCGGAGTCATGAAGAGAAAATGATATTGAAGAGGCATGCTTTGGGAAGTGTCAAGGTCTTGAGGGCTTATGCTCTGATGAATGGAATATTAAAGCACTGGTGATTCAGTGGATTATGAAAGTGGTTTTGTTTTAAAAGCATCAGTTTGGCTTATTTACTACACTGTTATGCTCTGTGCTACCTTGAGACTCAGCAGAGAATGCTCATTATTGTAAAGACTCTTTGACCTTAAGACTCTAAGTTCCCAGAACCATAAACTGAATAAAAAATTATTGTCTATAAAGTTACCATTTACAGCCACTGAAAATGCACTAGACAGAAAATACTTGAAAATGTGGGAATGTTTTGGAACTGGGTAATGGTCATGGGATAGAAGAATCTAAAGGAATAGGCTAGAAAAAGTCTGTGTTGCTGTGAGTTTTAAGGCCCCAGAGGCAGGAAGATGGAGGAATGTCTGGAACTCCCTGGATATTTACTGTGTAACTGTTGAAAGGTTTTGAGTCTGAGACTTAAGGGTAACATTAATAAGAACTGTTCTTTTGGGTATGAGGTTTATTAGGAGAGTTATTAATGCCTTGGACACACATAAATACAGACAACATGGTGGGGCTTTTCAGGCCTAATGCCCTAATAGGGGCTCTGATGAGAGTTTAGGCCAACAGGTAGAGTGCAGGTCCCTTCTCAGTTATCTAGGAGAAAAGGGTGAGTGGGTTCCTGAGCCAGATTGTCTCCATTCCGGAGTGACAGAAAGGGAATTCTCAGGTAGGAAGGTGTTACTTGAAGGATGTGTTGCACAGGTAGCCTTCTGGTGTCCAAGGAATCTGGCAACCTGAGGGCAGGAGCTTTCTTGGAAAAATGAGAATGTTACTAACTGTTCGCCTGGAATTCGGGCACCTGAAGTTAGAGATTCTCCAGGCTTTGCCATTTGCTTTATGGGAGAAAGAGACTTTTAAAGGTAGACATGTTCTGGAAAAGTCTGGTCTGGATTCTGACAATTCCCACCAGAATGACAATAGAAACATGGGCAGTGTGGGTCATTCTGAGATAGTCTAATATAGAAATGACGACAGAGGGCTTGAAACGAGGGCCAAGGCCACCCTGGTTGCGAGTCTGCTGTAGTGAACTTGGCAGCACCCTGTCCACAGTGTAGGACTTTCTGGAATGTAAAACTTACATTGTACAGAAGGAATTTGTAAACAAAGAATCCAGGCTGTTGCATGGCTACTTCTGATTGCTTCCAGAAGAAACAAGGGAACATTAAAATGGTTGAGTTTACAATTAAAAGATCAACAGAGTGGAAACATTTGAATAAAGTTCCAGTCTGGCTATATGACAGAGAAAGCACACGTTTAGAAAAGGCAGGCCGGGAACTGTTTGCTAAGGTTAGACCAACAGACTGGACCTAAATGTCTTCTCTGAAGTTGCTCTTCCCATCATAGGCCTAAGGCTTCAAAGAGCACAGTGTTTTGGGTACACAGGCCCTGGGTACCCTCCAAGGCTTGCTGCTAAAGCTACCAAAGGATTCTATTTCTTCATTTTAGAGTTGTTCATCATCTGTCCCAGATGTGAGTTCAAGACCAATGTGTTCAGGGTCTGGGATATGGAGTCAAAGAAGATTCTTGTATCTAATACTCACTGTGGGCTTTATATGTTGTGTTTTAGGCTTATTTTGGCCCTCTCTTTTTCTTTCTTCCTTCCTTCCTTTCTTTCTTTTTTGATCATTTCTCTTCTAGAACGGAAATGACTGTCCCATATGTTTTGAAAGTAGATGCCATAGGCTGTAGTAAATTTCTCTTAAATATGCTTGGAGTCTTACTCACATCTAATTCCAATGAGGCTCTAGACTTCTGAATTGAATGAGTTAAAACTTGGAGGTTATTGGCAAAAATGTGATTTTGAATAAAAAAAAATATGGGGAGAGGCAGGAGAAAATGCTGTGGTTTTAATATGTCCTTCCCATTTTGTGCACTGGGAACCTAATCCCCAGTCATATTATGGAACTTGAAAGCAGAACTTTTGTGTATGGAGGGGGTGGGAATGATGACACATGAGCCAGACCCTTATTAATGAACTAACTCATTCATAGATTAGTAGATCAGTGTATTCACAGACTAGACTAGAGCCAAGCGGCTCCCTTAGTGAAGCAGCCTCTCTGTGGCTTGCTTTTTTTTTTTTTTTTTTTTTTTTTGCCTTTTCATGTACAACCCTTATTAAGATATAGCAAAAAGCCCTCATACAAGCAGTCATTTAATCTTAACCCTCCCAACTTCTAGAATCATGAGCTAAATGAACTTCCTTTTTCATAGATTATCTGGTCTGTAGTATTTACTTATACTAAGAGAGATGGTCTAATACAAATGATCAGTGTGGCAACCAGTGCCTTCCTGCAGATGATCCCATTTTCCTCTCAGTCTCCTTGAGCTTTTCTACTCCAAAAGTGTGAGCTGGAGCAGAAGGCAGATCAAGCTGGTGCCAGAACCTGCTTTGTCTGTACACAGAGAACTAGAACAAGGACAGTGTCATCAAGGGCTGACATGCATGGGGCAAAAAATAGTCCTGCTCAATTGTTCCCCACCAAGACTATTTTGATGTGAGAACCCCAGGTTCCCTGACACTTTTGCTTGGTCCTTTCCTCCTCTTCTTCCTGCTCTCTCATGCCCTTTAATATGGAGCTTAATACACTGATTATTACTTTAATGCAGATTCATCAGCCTGTGCACTGTTGATATTACAGGTTGCAAAGTTCTTTGTTGCAAGACACTATCCTGTGCATTGTGTGACAATTATCAGACTTTACCCACTAAATGCCAATGTCACTTCCCCTACCTGCCAAGTCATGGCCAGCCAAAATGTCTCCAGACAAGAAACCACTGATCCATCCATAGGAAATCAGGTTGTCACATATCTTCAAATAGTAATGTTGGTCAATATTATTTTTAGGTGATGGAATGGCCATTTTCAAGAGCGTGTTATATTCCACCATACTTTCTGCCTTAGATATTCTATGGGTGAAACAACAGATTATTATATTTCTTGTTGTCCACCAAACTTCTCAGAGTCCCAGGTATCTTGAGCATTTTCTTGTATCTCAGTACCACGCCAAACTAAGTTGTTATCAAGGTGTGGACTCACATGCTTTTTATCCCAGCACTTGAGACACAGAGGAATGACCCTTGTCTACATAGTGAGTTCCAGGTCAGCCAGGCTACATAGTAAGACTCAACCAAACAAAATTAGTTTGTTACTGTATTTCAGATGGAGGACAATGTTTCTTACTTTTTTTTAATGTATGTCTTTTTTTTTTTCTTTTTGATGTAGAGTAAATCAGTTGTACTGAAAGTAATACAAATCTAATGAATGACCACTGGCTTATAAATAAGCAACTCAAAAGCTTATGCTGCTTGAACACTACAAATGTAAAGTCATAATTTTAAAGCAGGCTGAAAAAGGAAACGCAGGGTTGCATTCTAAACATTAAAGTGATCCCTAAATCACTCCTTGACTTTATACTTGTATCTTCTAACCGTGCATGATCAGATGCTGCTAAATGCAGATCCCAGGACCCTCTGCTGAAGAATCTAATGCAACCTGTCTGACAGAGGGAGCTTCAGCTTTGCCTTGAGTAACTCTCTTTATCAGGCAAGCTTGCGCACTGCCCGACAACAACAATTCTCAGATTGAAGAATTGAGATAAATGACTGTGTATCTGGTATGAGCGTGTGGTAGGTGTTAGGGTTTTGAGCATATTTTAGCATAGTTCACATATACCTAGTTATATCTGGCAGCAGGTTTCTATGGATGCAGGAGGTGGGAAATGCAGCAGAAAGCAGTGTTGGAGAGCAGGAGACTCTTAATGGCTGTTCCTTTTGAGCTTTATTGTATTATGATTAACAGAGGGTTAGGGTTATAGTGGCAGAGAAAGCAAGAAGAAAGAGGAAGAGGAGGAAACAGGAAAGGAAGAAGAGGAAAGTGAGCTCCCAAGACAAGACAGAGAGAGAGAGAGAGAGAGAGAGAGAGAGAGAGAGAGAGAGAGAGAGCAGATGCACGTGGAGACGTTGCTTTTAAAAGAGGCTGATGTCAGAGCCTAGGAGAGGGCGTGGCTTGACGTCAGAGTTCAGAGGGCATGGCTCTTAGGGACTAAGAGTAGAGATAATGGATGAAGATCTAAAATGTAGATGTTTATATGTGAATTCTAAATTCTTGAACCTTCTATTCTGAGATTTCTTTTAAGATTTTTTTTATTTATGCGTGTGTGTGTGTGTGTGTGTGTGTGTGTGTGTGTGTATGTGTGTGCACACTCGCATGCACATGTGAGCCCATGTGTGTGGGTGCTCAAGGAGGTCTCAAAATGTTAGATACCCTGTGGTAGGAGTTACAGGCGATCATAACCTGCCTGACTTCATGATGGTCATTAAACTCCAGTCTTTTGCAAGAACGTCCAGCACTCTTACCACTGGCCCATCTCTCTACCCCCACCCCCACCAAGACTTCACACTTGAACTCGTGTCCCAAGCTTTTTTGATCCATGTGATCTCACCCAAGTGTCACAATGCTTTTCATTGAATTATGCCTTATGTGTTAACACAAGTAGAGTGGCATTTTTGATTGTATGTTTTGGAGTTAGTGGATGTGCCACATTACATGTGTGGAAGGAGGTGAAAGCGGTCGGTTCTCTCCTTATGGGCAGGCAGGAATTGAACCCAAGACACCAAGCTTGGCAGCAAGCCCCTTTTTCCTTTTACCCTCCCCCTCTTCCTTGCCCCTCCTCTCTCCTTTCCCTTTATCCCCTACCCTCTGTCCCTCTGGGGCAAATAAATTTCCTTTGTGCTGAGAATTTGATCTCGGTGTGTCCTGTGCCGACTCTGTCCTTTCCCTTAGGGCCCATTTCCACCTTCTACATGGTTGGAATTCTTTGATTTGAAAGTCTTGCCTTGCATGAAATGAGTGCTCAGTGAATGTCAACTGAATGAATGACATTAGGTGATGATATATCTGTATATTAACCCTTTCCCTAAAGATGTCCACATCCTGGTTTCCAGGAATTTGAAGATGTTCGATTTGACTAATGCTGTGTTATGTGGTGAGGGAGAATTGAGGTTGTAGATGGGGTTATGGTTGCCAGTTAGCTACCCTGTAAGTGTTCCTTTGTGAGGGTTCTCTAAACGTGTCTTTATGGAAACCTGTGGTAATAGCAGCTGAAGGGACAAAATTATTAGAACCACAGAAAACATGTCTCCTTCACCCAGCCTTTCCCAGCCCTGTCAGGTTAGTATTGGGGCACTGCCGTATTCTTCTTAGTATTGGGGCACTGAACCTGCCATATGCCCTAGGTTCTGCCTAACCAATCCTGGAGCATTTATTTCCCCAGAGCTTCACAAAAGAGTTAACAGTGTTAACTCAGTTTACTCTTTTCTACTTCCTGGTGCCTCTCTGGGCTCAGTGGGGCTGTGGGAATCTCAATCAAACCAAAGAAAATGACTGGGCTGGAGAGATGGCTCAGAGGTTAAGAGCACTGACTGTTCTTCCAGAGGTCCTGAGTTCAATTCCCAGCATCCACATAGTGGCTCACAACCATCTATGATGACATCTGATACCCTCTTCTGTATACTGTATACATAATAAATAAATAAATATTTTTAAAAAAAGAAAATGACCTCAGAGCGCCCTTTTTAACCCACATTCCCTTCTCAGCAACCTCCAGAAGATCCATTGTTTTTCCAGGCTAGTAAACTGAGGTCTAGCAAGATGCCCAGTCTATCCTTGCCTGTGATACAGAAAAGTCTGAGTAAAAAGAGAGGGCCTGGGTTAACTTAGAGCTTTCTGCCGGTGAGTGAGGACACTTTTGAACACGAGCTGTAGGAAGGCCTGTGGTCACCGCTCCCCAGGTTCTGGTCTGGCCCTGCATATAGAAGATGCTGTTCATGTTGGCTCTGGCCACACTGTTGTAGCCTCAAAGTACTTTTGCCCTTTGAGTCTCGTCATGAGGAAGTTGGAGCTAGGCCTTTGTTCTTTCTTTGCCTGGTAGGCTCTCCTGGAAAAATACCTTCTTTCTCTTCCATGTTCTGCTTTTCCTAGCCGATTGCTCTACGGGGTCTCCTCTTCTTGCTTTTGGGACATGGTGAGACCCACACCATGTAGTGTATGCAGCCCAGGGAAGTCAGCTTGTGTTGGGAGAGGAAACAGGGACACCTAGGATGCTGCTTTGGCACCTGTTATGATGGACGCCTTGTCAAAATGGCCTCTGGCTACAATTTGCAAACATAACTTTAAACCTATTGAATCGAATGCAACTTTAGAAACAGATGCTCATGTTATATATTATTTATATTTTCTTTTCTTAGTAATCCATTCTTACTGTATTTTTATAAGAGCATTGACCTCTTGTGAACTGGAGAAAAAGAAAAATCAAATTGGCTGCTTGGCACAGACATTTCATAAACAAGACTTTGAGTTGTGATAGGTCTTGTTTCTGCTTTATGAATCACCCCAATGAAGAAGAGGGGAGAACTGCCTATGGTTGCTTACGTCCTTTCTGGGATGTTAGGAGGCTGGTCCCAGATACATTTTCTCCCAAGGGCAAAGCTTTCCCATCGCCCATTCTGCATCCCTGCCACACTAAAAACTGAGCTAACCCCACTGCTTCCCAAGAAAAGGTTTTAAAGAATTCATTTTTTTCTTCTTTTTGGTCAATATTTTTCCATGAGAGTGCATGCTCCCAACATATTTCACATGGTTTGCATTTTTGTGAATCCAAGAACCAATGTATTTTTGGCTAATACCAAGACATATTTTTGGAGTCAGAGGGCTGTCTATTTGTCTCCTGGAAAACATAATCTGAAGCAGATGGAGATGCATGCAGCATGATTTCATTCTGCAGCCAGTTCAGGGTGTCCTGGTAGAAACTGCATCCTTTAAGAAATATGTTAACACTTTAATGAAAATTGATGTGACACCAAGTGTCTCGTTCTAGAGGTTTTAGAAGAATAAACCGCCCTGCCCACAAAGAACCAGGAGTGTGACTATTCATATTGTTTGGGGTCAGTTGCATTGTGACCTTTGCTTTACTTGGGAGAAGACTTCTGAAATAGAGTTGGTTAGTGGGCAAACACAGGAGGGGATGAGGAGTTGTCCAAGCAGGCAGCAAGGTCCAAAGCCCCAAAGGACTCCCAGGATCAGATAAAAACACCCCCTAATGAATTACCCCTATTTTCCCACCAGTCCTAGTTTTAAAATAGATCAAAGCAATGTCACTGGAAGCCGGCATCACACAAAATAACCCAAGCAGTCCAGTCTACTCAATGGCTCTTCTATTTACCAATAATTAGATTTGGAAGTGATTTCTGCCATCGTGTAATTCAGCCTCCTTATGCTACATCTTTACACAATCCCAATATTGGGTTAAGTTTGGTTTTGTTTGGCACAGGGTCCCTCTTTGTATCTTAGGCTAACTTTATGTCTCAGCCTCCTAAATGCTGGGATTAGAGGTCTGTACCACTTTGCCTGATACATTATGCATAGCTGGGTAGGCATAAAAATTACAATCTTAAACAAGTGAAAATTGAGTGAAATGAATCCAGAGAAAGTCAATCTTTTTTTTTTAAATGAGAGTTGAGACCATAGTGAGACAATCTCCAAGAAGGCCCCCTAGGTTTTGCTTCAGCTTTCACGGAACCCCTAGAATCACCCTATTTACAGTCTGTCAGTCCAGACTGGGATTGACTTGCCCCGGGCTGCTACTTAAAGTAAACCTTCAACACCTGGGCTGGGTTTGAGTTCCCAACATGCAGGAATTCTGCTCCTCTCTCCTAGGAGACCTTAGATCTCACTAGTCAAACCAGACTTAAAGGCTGGGTTTCCTGAGCATTTTACTTCATCTTTTTTTACTCCAGGAAGTAAAAGCTGGTGCTGGAGATCTGGACAGTTACAATGCTCCAAGGCAGAGGACTGTTTTAAGGATGTTCTGATTGGAGCGGGGGTAGCAAATTGCTATCTTCTGATAAAATAACAGTAAAGGGGGGGTTGGTTTTAAACATCTGACCACAGACTAAGATTTCAAAAGCCTAGCCATTCTGGGGGTGATAAGAGTCAGGGTGTGGATGGGGTCAGGGGTCAGGTGGAGTAGGCCTGAGAGCCCCTGGATCTGGGAAAGCATGGGCTCCAGGAGCTGACTTGGGACTTGTCCATCACTTGAGAATTCCCTGTGTTTGCCCCAAGCCTGGGACAATAATTCATTTATTATGCACTTGTTAAATTTCCCCCTTAGGTGGACCATCTGCTATCTGCTGTCATTTAAATGATAAGAGATTGTCTTTTCTCTCCAGAATGTTCCGTGGGGAATTCTCAAACTGGACTAACTCTCCTTGATAAGACCTCAGTGTCCTCTGAGCTGTTCTTTGGGTTGCTGTCACCTGCTAAACCCCCAGTCATGCTTTTGTCTGTTGTCATCTGCAGCTCCCAGACCATTGTCCTTCCAGTACCAAAGGGCACCTTTATCACGGGGAACCCATCCATCAATCTACCTTCAAGTTCTGAGACCTTCTCTAACGCAGTGACCTTCCTCCTTAACCCCTTGACCCCACCCCTCTCTTCACACCCCTCAGACCTGTTCCACCTCTGAGATCTTAACCTGCTCAGTCCCTTTCAGGCTAAACCTCTTCTATTTTCTTCCATCTTCTCCCTTCACTCCCCTTCACTTGCTCTTTATCCTTCCTCAGATCTTCTCCTCCTTTGATTTCCCGGATTATAGTTCATTTCCAGATACAGTCAAGTTGACAACCAAGAAGAGCCATCACACCATGTGTCATTTATTTTCCCTCTAGTGCATTCTAGAAGCAACTGGAGATGAGTATCATGTATTTTCAGAGTTCATCTTCCGGCTACTTTGTGACATTGTGTGTGTGTGTGTGTGTGTGTGTGTGTGTGTTTTCAGGTGGGTAGACGCTTGTGTGGGGACACATGACTGTAGTAGGTAAAGACCTTCTTTGATTGTCATGAGGTGATATCTTCCTTGTTTTATTTTTAAATTTATGTTTTAGGGTAGTGTTTTCATGTCCTCACACATGAAAACACTACCCTAAAACATAAATTTAAAAAATGTGCATGCATATGTAGAGGCCAGAGAAAGACACTGGATATTCTATTCTATTCCTTTCTACTTTATCCCTTTGAGGCAGAGACTCTCACTGAACCTAGGGCTCAATGTTTGTTAATCTAGGTTGGCCGACCATTTAAGTTTCTGTCTCCATTTCCCCCAGCTCTTGCTTTTTACATGGATGCTAAGGATGTCCTCAGATGTTTGTGTAAGCACCTTTACCCTACTGACTCATCTCTTCAGCCCTCCATCTTACTTTTTAGAGATATGGTCTACCATTGGTTACCATATAGTCTACTAGTGACTAGGCTGGTTGGTTGTCCAGCTCCGGGATTGTCTATCACTGCTTCCCCAGTACTAGGATCAAAAATGTAGAATTAGAAATGTCCCAACTCTGGATTTTTTACATCAATTTTAGAGATCAAATCAGGTCCCAGGAAGCCCTTTACCTACAGAGCAATCACCCCAACCTTTCACAATGCCTTTGCCATACTTCTCTGGGTGTTGGTGTCTCTGTTTGGTGAACTTCTAACTTTGCCCACATTGCTTTTTCATGCTCTTTATCACTCTGGCTTGGTGTTTTAATGAAGAACAGTGTTGTCTGGTCAGGCTGTTGTCACTTCCACAGGACAGCAGGAGAAGAACACAGAGATGAGGGCAGAGCCTGCTGTTCGTCGGTGCAGGGTTTGCCTCGAAGGTGTGAGAGCCTAGCTTCAGTCCTGGAACTACAGCTGGTGGGTTAGCTCAGCTGGCAAAATGCTTGCCCCAGAGGATCTCAGTTTGATCCTTTGCACCCACATAAAGCCAGGAATGGTGGGGCTTGCTTGTAATTTCGGTGCTGGGAGATGGGACAGAGACAGGCAGATTCCAGGCAATCTTGCGTAAGAGGAGCATCATTCCCCCAGGCTTAATGAAATGAATCTCTCTCTCTTTCTCTCTCTCTCTCTGTCTCTCTCTGTCTGTCTGTCTGTCTCTCTCTCTCTCTCTCTCTCTCTCTCTCTCTCCTCTGTCACACACACACAAACACACACACACACACACATTTGCACTCATATGGAAATTTCCAGCTCTGCTATACCTCAGCAGCATCACCATGGGCAGGCTGGATGATGACCTATTAATGACATCTATAAACTGACAGTAATGCTGTTTTTATTGTTGTCGTTTTTATGGGGCGATCATGAGGACTGGGGAAAAGAACCAATGTTTAACAAAGATAATATGTAGTTGGTACTCACCCTCGTGCCAAGGTCTACAGAAAGCTATTGCTTAAAAAGTATTTAATAAATAGTAACAATGCTTCCCAGATTCTGGTCTCATCTGTGGTAGCTGCAGGGTAACAACAGTGCTTCCCAGGCTGCCCAGCACAGCCCACAAGACACCAGGAAGTTTAGCCTCAGGCCTCTTCTCTCTGGGACACAGGTCTATGTCACAGGCCATTACTTTTGTGGGTCAGTTTGAGTGAAGGTTCTGTGCTTAAAATATTTCTCCACCTGCCCTTGACCCTGACATTATACCAGACAACACGAGCCTTTCCCAAGTTGTCCTTGTCCTCATACAGAGGGGACAGGAAAGAAAATACAAAGACAGTGTTGGCAAGCCTGCTTGTCCTCTCTCACAAGGGCTACAAAGAAGTTCTGGAGCTTACAGCAGATCATAAACTGCAAAGGGCAAATTGGTTTGAGGTTTTTTTTTTGCCTTGGTGTTTGCCTGGAACTACAGACAGTTGTGAGCTGCCATGTGGGTGCTGGGAATTGAACCCAGGTCCTCTGGAAGAGCAGTCAGTGCTCTTAACTGCTGAGCTATCTCTCCAGTCTTGCAAAGGGCAAATTGGAAGTGGAGAGGAAATCCTTCCCATTTCCTCAGGAGGAATTCAATAAGAACATTGGAGAACAGCATTAAAAGGCTGAGAACCACTACCAGCCTGATGGGGCCCATTTAATCTTGTGGGCCAGCTTTGTTCTATGAATGGGAAGCTGATAAGCCTCAGTGGGTTTGTCTGTAATCTCTGCAGGAGAGGCCGTGCTGCCGGGGAGCTGCGACTCAAATGTCACCAGTCTTGACATTGAACAGAGGCAGCTCTGGTACAATCCTGCCTGGCTGGTTCCCTCAGCAGTAAGGCTGACCCAGTGGCTTAGCAAAAGCTCTTGGGGAAGAGAAGCAAAATGGCAGTGTCGCCTTTTTCTCAATGTCCCAATGAACTCAGTGTTCATCATCGAAAGTGAGGTGATCTGAAGGTGACCTGGGGCTCAGTTTAGCTATGTGGTATCACTCAGAATGGGCAGGATAGAAGGGATGTCCTGACCAGCGGCACGAAAGAACAGGTACCCGCAAGAAATGAGAGGGGCAAGAGACATAAAGAACAACGCAGCAGGACAGTATTCTGATCGAGCTGCAGTTTTTTAATTTTCTCGGGGGGGTTCATCTAGTGAAGTGGAAGGGAGGCTGGCAGGGCAGAGGGTCACGGAGGAAAGGGCTACGAAATCTCTTAAGTTCAGGCTGTTTGCACAGATGTTCTGACAGGGAGATAAAGCAATTCCTCGCAGCCTAGGGTATGTCACGTAGTCTCTGGTAAATGGCTAACTATCATAAAAGGAAACAGAGGCCCATAAACATGGCTAACTTATTAACTAAAATGGCTTGGCTATTATGGGGAGGGGGCAGAGATCTATAAACTTAAAATGACTAACTAAAAAGTGGCTAAGCCAATATGACTATACCAAAGCCAATACAGGCTTTGGCTCCCATCAAAGCATAGTTGTGCAGAGAAGGCAATGGAGCTTCTATTAAAGGATATTCCTTGACCTTATTTTTATTTCTTATCTTATTAACGTTAGTTTTTTGCACATAGGAGAGACACAGTCACACACTCACTGCCAGGTACCACACAGAGTTTATTTAGGGAGTTCGGATATTTGGGGAAGGGAAGAAAGGAGAGAGAGAGACAGAAATGGGGGGGAGAGGAAGGAAAGAAGAGGGAAGAAGGGAAAAGAGGGAGCAAATAAGGGAACCGCTGCCATGTATTACTTCTTTTTAGGGGAACGGGTGGGCATAGAAGCACACAGCCACACCTGGGGCGTGCTTTACTGACATCATTCTGCTGGTGAATGACAGCATCTTACTTGGCATCATGCTGGGTCCACTGTGTTTGGGCCTCATAGCATCTTGTGAACGCTTACAATTAACCCAAATATGCATATACATAGTAGGTTGTGTATGTATGTCTATATGTGAATATTTATGTATGTTTGTATATATATGCATTCCTCCCCCCCATTTCCATGAAGTATAGTAACATCTTTTACTAAACTAGTATCATAAAACCCATAGATTCTTTAGTTTAATTCTCTATTTCAATCAGTTTGGGTCAAACACATTTTCGGAACTGTTTAAAGGCAATGTGGAATCGGTTCTTAATGGCATGCTTCAGTAAGTAAGCTGTTTCATTATTGGTTTCTCTAATACACTCACCAGCTCCTTCACTTACCCTACATAATCACTGGAAACACCTAAACTCCTCCAGAAAGCAGCTATCAGGGTCTCTCCTGCACCCGACTTTTCTGGTAGAGCTATAATGCTGAAGGTCACTCCAGAGGCCCATGTGTCTTCAGCTGTGGTACGAGGTAGAACTAGGTAGGACCTAAGAGAAGTAGGTCACTGAGTGTGTGTCCTTCAAGGAGGTACTAGAACCCCAGTTCATTTATATCTTCTCTTGGCTTCATGGCTTATACGGAAAAACAATTCTTCCCATTGCTTCTTCCCACTACCCTGTCCCTCTGCTTCACCACAGGCCTGAACATAGTGCTTCAAGACTACACATTGTAAACACAGGCCAAAATTAGTGCTTCCTCCTTCTGAGGTGATTGTCTTAGGTATTTTCTCACAGATAACACAACTAGTCCATAGTTTGTCTTCTTTTTTTTGGTCGTTTTTATTTTGTTTTGTTTTTTAAGATGAGGTTTCTCTAATGTAGCCCAGGCCATCCTGGAACTCATTCTGTAGACCTGACTGGTTTTGAACTCAAAATGTCTACCTGTCTCTGCTTCCTGAGTGCTGGGATAAAAGGCATGTGCCATCACATCTGGCTACATAGTAGATGTTTTAAAGCAGGAAATTAGAATCAGTATTTCCTCTGGAAATTGTTTCAGTCAGACATGGGGCACAGTGATGCAAAGTGACTAACACAGACCACGATGACATCACAATGTCACAAGGTTGTCCACAACATGACCTTCCCCCTCCCATATGAAGAAGTAGTGACTAATTCTCCTTTTGAACCAAGGTAAGGTAGTGATGTATTTGGGTAACAGAGTGAGAAACTGGGGGACTTTTCGTCTAAAACAGGGGTGCACATTTTGCCTTATCATGGGAGCAAGCATGTGAAGGAACCCTAGCCCACTTGAGCACGTGTCTCTGGCTGTCCTGGCCATTCTCCTCAATTCCTTCTTCTATGCTAAACTGTTAGATTGCATTTCTAAAGCCACCAAGGTCTAGTCCCTTGTCTGTACACTTCCTTCTCCTGAGGCTGAACACCAAGGTCCAGATATAGAAGTACTGATGGTAACGAATCACAAGCCCCCATTGGCTCACCTAACTTACGCACCTACACCTCATCCTAACAGTTTCCCATTTCACCTTTATAAACTGCCATTGGCCCATGTTCCACATCTGTCTCCGAGCCTCTATCCAGAGGCTCCCCGCCATGACCCTGAGTCCTTTCCCACGTCCCCTTCCCCTGCTCCACCATCTGCTATCTCCTTTACCACCCTACCCCATTTTAACACAGGCCTCCTCCCCTTTCTAAGAATGACACCAGCAAGGTCATTTGCTGCAGTTTTCTGCCTGAGTCAGAAAGCTGTTGATTGAGTGGAGAGTCCTACCTCCCTCTCTCTAGATACTGTCTGCCCCAAAGCCTGCCAAACACTGGCCCTCCCTAGAGCTGCCCTGGGGGTTCCAGACCTCTGCCCCAGAGGAAGTCCTCCAAAAGTCAGCCCCTCCCTGGGCTCAAGACCACGCCTAAGGGTTACTTAAAGTTAAGGCCAGGTAGCAGGTAGCCTTATCTGCCACGTGACTCTTCCCCACCCCTTTCTTTCCCAGAGGTCACCCAAGTTTGCTTTGCTCTGTACCCATTAGACCTGGAATTTTTCGAATTTGGTCTGATTTGGATTGTTGCACCAGTGGAGACGCTTGTTGAGGTGCAGAAAAGCCATCAGTAGCCACTTAACTTTTCTTTTCTGCTTAATAAAGAATCTCTCTGTGAAAGCAGGTGTTTGGATGTGGTTTGTGCCTAGTCAGGGATCCGGGAGAAAGCCTCCCCACCACCCCACTCCCGCCCCACGTGGCAGTCTTCTTCAGCTCCTGCTTGAAGACTTGAGCCTCCATGACTGAGATGTCAGAAATGTCTCTTCAAAGCCATGCAGAGTGAAGCTGTTCCAGTATGACTCCTTTTCGGGGGGAGGGGCACACTCCTGTCAGTAGCCGGTCACCCACACTCTGTAAATTGTTGGTTCCTCAGGGGTAACTTAGGTGGAACTGAACATTGGTTTATAACTGGGACCTTAGAAGATTGTAGACTTTGTTTAGTCTCCTTCCAACTCAGGGAGAAAAATCCTCACATTTCTATACAAACACCTTTTTCTTACTGCACTAGCTGCTTATTAAAATCTGTCTGTCGTTGCCACCTTAATTAAACAGTGGCTGGCTTTGTTCATCTTTGGCAGTGGTCCAGCCAAAGTAGGTGAGAAACAGCCACCCCACTCACTGACTAACTTTAGCTCAGTGGAGTTACATGAGAGCACGCTCCCTTCAAGGGAAGGTCCAACATACCTAAGCCGTTCACAAAGCCCCTGGAGATCCTGGGTCTTGACACAGCTTGCTGTGCCTCTGTGTGGAGCAAGAACTGCTGACTCACTGAAAACGGGTCCATTTATAAACAGGAAGCTGAGCATGTGACCATAGACATTCAGTAACAGTCATTGCTGAATGTGGAAAAAAACACAAACAAAAACCCCCAAACCCAACAAAACAAAAACTGTAGCCGTTAAGTAAGAACTCTGTAGCTCATAGTAATACAATCCCCCTATTGATCATTTACTAAGTATTTAAATAAGGGGAATTTTTGATTGATCAAGCCAAGCTGGGGAGTTGGGCTGGCTGTATGTATTACCTTGTCCCCAGATTGTGTGGGTTTTGTTTTATCTTTTCTTTTCTCCCCAGAGCACAGAAGGACTCTTTAGTGAGACTTTCACGGCCTTCACGGAAGAGATGTGTTTTACCTTTAAGCTCTCATATTCTGCCTGCCCAAACTGGAGCTCTAGACTTTAATAAGATTACCAGGGAGACACCCAGACCTTGGTAGGCAGCCATACTGACCTAAGCACCCATTTTCCTTGCTGTTTCTCTGCTGGAAAGTGGTGGACTTCTAGCAAATGGATTCAGGAAATGAGTTCCACAGCCAAGGAAAGACCCAGGTAGGTGATTCTCTTACAAATGATTGTATTTGTGACTTGGCACTATTGCTGTATCTGTCATTGGGGCAAAGGCAGCTGAGAGATGTTTGGAATTGCCCCTCCCCTTCCTGTGCGGTCAGCCAATGGATAGCAACAGTTTTGTGCCTGGTACTTTAGGTCCTTAGTTAGCAGTAGCCACTGTTTTGTATGCACAGTTCTGTTTGCCTTAGGAGGTAAGTATTTGCAACTTCATCGAGTAAATCAATACTAAGGTCTTTATCAAACCAAGAGGAGCAGAGCTCAGATTGCAGCTCAGTGGTGCCTCATCCCACGGCACAGAGGTGCTGATTTATCGCTAAAGTTTTAGAGTAAGATTGGTTTCTTAACATTGACACTTTTAACAGTAGTTCTTAATATCCAAATGCTGTCTATAAGGTAGAAAACCTTATTTGACTGTCCTTTGGCTTCTCAAAAAACAGAGAGCTTTTGTTCTGTTACAGAGGAATGTGGTAAGGGAATTGCTAAACATCTGTGATGCCCTATTATATTAATGTGAACTGATTTCTCCACAATCTTTATTGTATATTGAATAGTATGTAAGTGCTAATAGTCTATATAGATTCAAAGCAACCCTTTTCTATAGTTATTTGGTAGTGTGTGTGCATGTGTGAGAGGGGGAGAGAGACACCATTTCTGTGTGTGTGTATGCATGTTCACACATACGAAAAAATAAAATCTCAATATTCTATTTTCAACCCCGAGTAGTCTGTGGAATATTCTCAGTAACAGTTGCAACTCTGAGCCTTAGGTAGCAACTATGGAAGCCCGAGAAGCATCCAAAGCCCTGAGAGGATTGGTCTGAATTATTAATAGATGGCCCATTCTCAGCTGCTACATTGGATTTGAATGTCAGGGTTGAGTTTTGCTGAGTCACAGGAAGTGCGCTCTCCCCTCCCCCAAAGCAAAGTTGTCAGAGACAGGGTGGTAAGATGATGCTCCACTGCTGGGGCTATCCAGCATCTTTAGATATAGCCTTAGAACTAAGAATTGCACATCATGTTTAAAGTGTAAAAAGAAATCAGTGCAAACTGGCTCCTTACTCTCTTGCCAGGCCTGCATTCAAGTCACCGCAAAAGAGAAGAAATTTCTTTTCCCTTCTAAAAATAACTTCACTTAATGTTTCATCTGGCCAGGCGTTAGTCTCCTTATCATATGTACTATCCACATCAAACCTGCAAACCTTGATGCAAAATCTGAGTCCAGAAAAAAATTAAAAATCAGAATTCCCCAGTTATAGGAAAAAGAAAACTGTATCAAGGGACATTCTGGAGTAATGATTCATCTCCTAAGTGTGTCAAGAGAAGAGTGTGTGGGAAAGTACTCCATAAGAGCAGAGCACATGTAAATCCAAATCATCCTTTTCCATGTTTTAATGGTAGTGTTTGTCCATCTCAGACACTCCTTTGTTCTTCAGCACCTGCATGGCCATTAGTAAAACATCCCACTGCCTTCCCTTTCATTCAGATCTTTTACTTTCTATAAAAAGAAACATGTCAAAGGAGAAGGTTATCGAAGCCTTAAGAATGGAAGAAAACAATGGGGACCTGCCTTGAGGTAGAACCTTAAACTTGCCCAGCCTATGTCATGCAAACTTCTGTGTGATCACGCAATGGACAGGCCAGACTTAATGTCCTAAATTTCCATCCCTTTGACCTCTCTTTATATAACTGTCTCTTCCACTATCACTGTGTTCTACTATCACTTCCTGACTTCATCCAACGGTTCACGTCCTTCCAAGGCCTCCTGTCTCATCACTGGATTTCAACTCCCATCATCTGAACCTTACTGTCTATTTCACAAACAACACAATCCTAGGACACATAATCTACGGGAATTTGGGGCTCCATCTGTCTAGATTCTAGAGGATACAAGAAGTGTGCTTTCTAGATTCCTAAAACAGTGGTTTTCAGCTGGGAGCAACTTTGATCTTAAGAGACAATCAGCAGCACCTGGAGGTCCTTGTAAAGTGTCACGTTTTAAAGATTATGTGTGATTAGCATCTAGTGGGTCAAAGGGCAAAGGATGCTGTTAGACATCCTGTGAAGTACCTGATAGCTCCTCCAAGAAGTAGCTAATTCAAAATGTCCATAGTTCGTTGCCTAGCCTGATCTGGATAAGTTCCAGAGAGTTTGTGTGTGTGTGTATGTTCTTAAAACTAGTATGTCTTAACGGATTCAACTGTGTCTTAAAATGATTTGATCTTCATGAGAAGCATAAAAGAATAAATATAAATAATACATGCTGTGGATGCATGAAATGGAGATGCAAGTGTATAAAAGGCTCCAAACATAAAATAAATAGTCAACCTTAGGGAGAAGTAGAATCCCAGGGCGATTCACATATATTCCTCTTAGGGTTCTCTTTGTTACCTAGTTTTTCTGGGATTGTAGATTATAGCCTGGTTATCTTTTGCTTTACATATAATATTCACTTATGAATGAGTATATACCATGTTTGTCTTTCTGGGCCTGAATTACCTCACTCAGGATGATTTTTTTTTCTAGTTCCATCCATTTGCCTGCAAATTTCATGATGTCATTGTTTTATACCACTGAGTAAAAAAAATTGTGTAAACATGCTACATTTTCTTTATCCATTCTTCAGTTAAGGAGTATCTAGGTTATTTCCAAGTTCTGGCTATTATGAATAATGCTGCTATGAACATAGTTGAGCAAATATCCTTATGATATGAGTGAGCCTCCTTTAGGTATATGCCCAAGAGTGGTATTGATGGATCTTAAGGCAGACTGATTTCCAGTTCTCTGAGAAACCACTATACTGATTTTCAAAGTGCCTGTACAAGTTTGTACTCCCACCAGCAGTACAGGAGTGTTCTCCTCATTCTGCATCCTCTTCAACATAAGCTGCCATCATTGTTTTTGATCTCAGCCATTCTATCAGGTGTAAGATGGAATCTCAAAGTCATTTTGATTTGCATTTCCTTGATGACTAAGAATATTGAGCACTTCCTTAAGTGTCTTTAAGCCATTTGAGAGTCTTCTGTTGAGAATTCTCTGTTTAGATCTGTACCCCGTCTTTTAATTGAGTTATTTGGTATCTTGATGTCTAGTTTTTTGAGTTCTTCATATATTTTGGGAATCAGCCCTCTTCTGGACATGGGGTTAGCAAAGATTTTTTTCCATTATGTACACTGTCATTTTGTCTTTCTTATCATATCCTTTGCCTTAGAGAAGTTTCTCAGTTTTAGGAGGTCCCATGTATTAATTGTTGCTCTCAATGTCTGTGCCACTGGTGTTATATTTAAGAAATGGTTTCCTGTGCCAATGTGTTCAAGGCTACTTCTCACTGTCTTTTCTAATTGGACTAATGTTGAGGTCTTTGATCCACTTGGACTTGAGTTTTGGGCAGGGCGATAGATATGGATCTCTTTTCATTCTTCTACATGGCAACATCTAGTTATGCCAGCAGCATTTGTTGAAGATGCTTTCTTTTTACATTGTACACTTTTGGCTTTTTTGTCAAAGATCAAGTATTTATAGTGTGTGGATTAATGTCAGGATATTCAATTCCATTGGTTGACATATAGGTTTTTATGTCAACACCAAGCTGTTTTTATTACTATAGCTCTATTGTAGAGCTTGAAGTCAGGGATGGTAATGCCTTAAGAAGTTCCTTAATTGTACAGGATTGTTTTAGCTATCCTCAGTTTTTTGGTTTTTTTCCTATAAGGTTGAGTATTGTTCTTTTGAAGTTTGTAAAGAATTGTGTTGAGATTTTGATGGGGATTGCACTGAAGCTGTACATTACTTTAGGTAAGATTGTCATTTTTAGCACGTTGATCCTATCTATCCAAGAGCATGAGAGATCTGTAGCCTGAGGTTTCTGGCCTGTCCAGCCCAAGGTCCAGACCAGTCTCACATAATCACACAAAGTCTTACATTAATACATGCTGTTTGGATTATGGCTTAGGCTCATCACTAGCTAGCTCTTACAATGTAACCCATTCTATTAATCTATGTCTTGCCACATGGCTAGTGGCTTTACCTGTGTTCCATTACATCTTGCTCTCTGGGCAACAGTGTCTATCTGACTCTGCCCTCCTTCTTCTTTATCTATGCTTGGATTTCCTGCTTGCCTATAACCTGCTTTGCCATAGGCCAAAACAATTCCTTTATTATCTGATGGTATTTCAACAGAAAAATATTCCACATCAGAGATCTTTCCATTTTATGATATCTTCTTCAATTTCTTTCTTCAAAGACTTAAAGCTCTTGTTATACAGCTCTTTCACTTGATTGGTTATAGTTACGCCAAGATATTTTATGTTATTCGTGGCAGTTATAAAGAGTGATATTTCTTTGATTTTTTTTCTTGACCCACTTATCATTTGTATATAAGAAGGCTACCAAATTTTTGAGCTAATCTTGTTTCACACCACATTACTAAAGGTGTTTATCAGCTGTAGGAGTTTCCTGGTAGAATTTTTGGGGTCACTTATGTACACTATCATAACATTTGCAAATAGAAAAAGTTTGGCTTCTTCCTTTCCAATTTGTATCCCCTTGGTCTCCCTTTGTTGTCTTATTTCTTTACCTAAAAATTCAAGTACTATATTCAATGGATATGGAGAGGGGAAAGCCTTGTCTTGCTCCTGATTTTAGTGGAATTACTTTGAGTTTCTCTCTATTTAGTTTGCTATTGGCTGTTGGCTTGCTGTATATTGCCTTTATTATGTTTAGGGATGTTTCTTCTATCCACGATCTCTCCAAGAGCTTTATCATAAAGGGGTTGGATTTTGCAGAAGGCTATTTCAGCATCTAATGAGATGATCACGTGTTCATTTTTTTTTCTTTCAGTATTTTTATATGGTGGAATACAGTGACCGATTTTCCTATGTTGAATCATCTCTGCATCACTGGGATAAAGTCTACTTGAGCATGGTAATGATTTTTTTTAATGTGTTGTTGGATTTGGTTTGCTAGTATTTTATTGAATATTTTTGCATCAATGTTCATGAAGGACATTGGTCTGTAATTCTCTTAGTTGCATCTTTGTGTGGTTTCAGTATCATCTTCGTAGACTCATAAAAATAGTTTGTCAGTGTTCCTTCTGTTTCTATTGTGTGGAACAATTTGAGGAGTATTGGTATTAGTTCTTCTTAGAAATTCTGGTAGAATTCAATTCTGAAACCATATAACCCTGGGCTCTTTTGGGTTGGGAGACTTTTAATGACTTCTTTTATTTCCTTGGGGTTTATATGTCTATTTAAATTGTTTATCTGGTCTTGTTTTAATTTTGGTATGTGACCCCTATCCAGAAAATTGTCCATTTCTTTTAGATTTTCCAATTTTGTGGGGTATAAGCTAAGTATAACCTAATGATTCTCTGGATTTCTTCAGTGTCTGTTGTTATATCCCTTTTATCTTCTCTGAATTTCCTCAGTGTCTGTTGTTATGTCCCTTTTATCATTTATAATGTTTAAAATTTTTAATTTTTAAAATTTCTCTCTACCATTTCCTTGTCATTTCTACTTTTTTTAACTTGGATATTTTCTCTGCCTTTTAGTTAATTTGGATACTGGTTTGTCTGTCTTTTTTATTTTCTAAAAGAACCAACTCTTTGTTTCATTGATTCTTTGTATTGTTCTTTTTATTTCTATTTTGTGGATTTCAGCTCTCAGTTGATTCTTGCCATCTACTCCTTCTGTGTGAGTTTGCTTCTATTTGTTCTTGAACTTTCAGCTGTGCTATTAAGTAGCTAATGTGAGATTTTTCCAAATTCTTTATGTGGACACTTAGTGCTATGAACTTTCCTCTTAACACTGATTTTATAATGTCCCATAAATCTGGACATGTTGTACATCCATTTTCATTGAATTCTAGGAAGTCCTTCATTTCTTTATTTCTTGATCCAGTGGTGATTTGGTTAAGCATTGTTCAATTTCCATGAGTTTGTAGGCTTTCTGTAATTTGTGTTGCTGAACTCTAACTTTAAGCCATGGTAATCCAATAAAATAAGGGGGGTTATTTCAATTTGGGGGGTATTTGTTGAGATTTTCTTTGTGTCTGAATATGTGATCAAATTTAGAGAAGATTCCATGAAGTGCTGAGAAGAAGGTATATTCTTTCGTGTTTGGGTGAAACGTTTTATAGATGTCGGTTAAGTCCATTTGAGTCATTACATCTGTTAGTCCCCTTATTTCTCTGTTATGTTTCTGTTTGGCAGACTTGTTCATTGGTGAGAGTAAGGTGTTGAAGTCTTGTGGATATATATTACACATTTAATAAAACCTGAATATTGGGAAGAGAGCACCCAGTCAAATCCTAGGCAGACAGTTCAAGAAATTCTTAAACCTTAAATATAAAGATAAACAGCTGAGTCTGTTACACTCACCTTTAATCCCGCCACAGGAAAAGCTAGGGAGTGGTAACCTCCACCTTTGATCCCACAATTCCAGAAACAGAACTTCTGTTTCTGTGAGTTCAAGGCTACACGCCTTTAATCCTAACCTGGATGGGATAGAGTATATAGAAACCCAGAGAGAAGAGAAGCAACTGGGAGAAGCGACTGGCAGAAGCGACCAGGAGTGAGGCCGTTGCAAGACAGCTGGGTGAGAATTGACTGTGGTGCTTCCTCTCTCTGATATTTCAGCCTTCCCCCGATAATTGGCTTTGAGTCTCATTCATAACACTACAAAGTCTCCCACTATTATTGTGTGAGTTTTGATGTGTGATTTAAGCTTTAGCAACTTTAAAAATAAATATGGGTGCTCTTGTATTTGGGGCATAAATGTTCTAAACTAAGACTTCATCCTGTTATATTTTTCTTGTGATGAATATGAAATGTCTTTTGATTAATCCCAGTTTGTCATCTATTTTGTTAGATGTTGAGTTAGATATTAAGCTTGTTTCTTAGGTTCACCTGGTTGGAAAATTTTTTACTATGATGTAATTTCTGTCTTTGAGGTTGAGGTGTGTTTCTTGTATGCAGCAGAAAGATGGATCCTGTTTTATATCCATTCTGTTAGCCTGTGTCTTTTTATAGACAAATTGAGTCCATTGATATTAAGAGATATTAATGACCAGTGATTGTTAATTCCTGTTATTTTGGGGTTTTGTGGTGGTGATGGTAGTGTATGTGTGTGTTTTCCTTCTTTGGAATTTGCTGGTGTGAGATTATCTATTGCCTGTGTTTTCATAGGTGCAGCTAACTTCCTTGGGTTGGAGTTTTCTTTCTGGTACTTTCTATGGGGCTGGATTTGTATGGATAGGTATTGTTTAAATCTTGTCGTGAAATATATTGTTTTCTCCATCTATGGTGATTAAAGTTTTACTGAGCATAGTAGTCTGGGTGTCTGCAAAACATCTGTTCAAGACCTTCTGGCTTTTAGAGTCTCCATGTAGCGGGAATCTCGGACTGTATGGTTGTTTCCAGCCCAGCGCGCGCAGCGGCGTAAGGAGAGGCGGCCCTTCCGGCCCCAGCGCGCAGCGGCTCCGTACGGCAGTGGCTGGGCGTGTTGATAAAACGTTCTTTTGCTCGTGATTCTAACAAAATAAATCTTATTTAAAACATATCAATTGGTGGCGGGTTTATTCCGCGATATTTGGCGCCCAACGTGGGGCAAATTCCCCGCACCCCCTGAATTCCGCGCCCGCGCGCGGTGGAGTCCCGCCGGATTCTGCGCCCGCTGCATGCTTCGGATCCCATTTGCATGCACAGTGTTCGGCACAGCAGCCAGGAGGGAATCTGCGTGCGGAAGAGCTACTGAGACCCAGTTCTGAGGGTGCACGCCTGGTAGGATTTGTGGAGGCATTTGACAAAAAACCTCTGGGCTTACTCACCACCCCGGTTCAAGCACCATTGCTGCTGCACTACGACACCTGCTGACCGTAAGTCCTCATTACATATGAGTAAGGCAAAATTTTTTTTTCTTTCTTCTAAAATGTCTGATCAAATAAATGTTCACAATTTTACTCACTTTTTCACAATGGTGATAAAAGATTATTTCCAAGATTATACATTTAAAAGTTATCTCCATCCAAAAATCCTTTTGCTTTTCTTTGTGATAATATATTTCTTACCTAATTATTTTAAGAAATTTCAACTTAAAAAATATAAAACTAAGCTGTCTAACATAAATAAACATATTAAGACATTCCAAAAACTAATTATTTCCATAAAAAAAGTCTACTTTAATCACAAAAAAATTTAGAGCTCACATTAATAAAAATTTTCAAAAATTAAATAAAAAATTTAAAACAATAAATAAAAATTTTATTAAAAAAATACAAGGCTCAAGTTAATAAAAATTTTAAAACATTAAATATAAAATTTAAAACAATAAATAAACATTTTAAAATAATAAATAAAAACTCTAAAAAATTTAAACAAAAAATAAAAAACAAAATAAATATAAAATCTAAAAAAATATTCCATTCTATAAAATTATTTAAAAAAATCATTTATAAAAAACTTTAAAACACTAAAAAAGACCATTACCACTAGACTACAAAATTATAAAGCTCATTTAAAAATTTTTTAAAAAAATTTTAAAGCGACACCTACTCAAAATGACCCTAAGCCTCCTCTTAAACAGTGCTATTACAAAAAAAATTCTTTACCTAAAATAGTTACCTTCTGCTCGTGATTCTAACAAAATAAATCTTATTTAAAACATATCAATTGGTGGCGAGTTTATTCCGCGATATCTCCACTGAGAAGTCAGGTGTAATTCTGATAGGTCTACCTTTGTATGTTACTTGGCCTTTTTCCTTTGCAATTCTTAATATTCTTTCTTTATTCTTTATGTTTAGTATTTTGATTATTATGCACTAAGGGAACTTTTAGGAGATTACATCTATTTGGTGTTCTGTAAGCTTCTTGTACCTTATATTTCTTCTATTATTTTGTTGAATATATTTTTATGTGCTATTGAGTTGGAATTATCCTTTTTTTATTCTTATTATCTTAGGTTTAGTCATTTCATGGTGTCCAGATTTTCTGGATGTTTTATGTGAAGAATTTATTAGATTTAACATTTTCTTTAATCAATGAGTCTATTTCCTCGATAGTATCTTCAATGCCAGAAATTCTCTCTTCCAACTCTTGTATTCTGTTGGCTATACTTGTATCTGTACTTCCTGTTCATTTACCCAGATTTCCTATTTTCGGAATTCCCTTGGTTTATGTTTTCTATATTGCCTCTATTTCAATTTTCAAGTCTTGAACTGTTCCTTTCGACTGTTTGTTTTTTCTTGGCTTCCTTGGTTTTCCTTAAGGGAGTTATTGATGTCTTTCAATTTTTTTGTTTGTCTTTTCCTCCATTAATTTAAAAGATTTTCTTTAAAAAAAATTCTCTTTAAGGACCTCTATCATCTTCATAAAGTAATTTTAAAGGTCTTTTTCTTCTGCTTCATTTTCATTGGGATATTCAGGTCTTGCTGTTGTAGGATCACTCAGTTCTGGTGGTGCCATATTGCTCTTTATGTTGCTGAATGTATTCTTACACTGCTGTCTTCCTATCTGGGTTGAGGTAACTATAGGTATAGGTGTTGATTCTTCCTCCAATCAGTGCAGGTGGAGCCTGTGTCTCCAGGGGTCTCTGATGCAGGGGTGCAGGGGGGATGGTTGGTGGGGAGGGGGGAGGATGATGGGTTCCTTTTTTGTCTAGTTAGTTTTGTCATAGAGCATGGGGGGCAGGTGTCTCTGATGCCAGAGGGGTGTGGGGAGGGATAATGGATTCGATGAGTTTGGGGGACAGAGTGGGGCTTGTAGGTTACAGGGTCTAATAGGTAGAGGGGTGTGGTGCCCTGACCAGCGGGATGAGAAAACGGGGACCCGTGACCTAGAGGGGAGAAATGAAAGGGGCAAGAGACACGAAGAGTGACAGCAGGACAGTGTTCAATCTGTAAAATTTTATTTTTCTCAGGGTGTTTATGTAGTAAAAAGGAAAGTAGCAGGGAAGAGGGTCATCTGGGAAAGGATTGGTATGCAACCTAATTGTAGAATGTCTTAACTGCAGGTTATTTGTTCTTTTCTGACAGAAAGATAAAGCTATTTCTGGCAATCTAGGGCAAATCACATAATTGCTGATAAATGGCTAATGGGAGGGCAACAGAGGCCTATAAACATGACTAACTCATAAACTGAAATGGCTAAGCTAACATGTCTATACTGAAGGCCAATACAGGCTTTGGCTCCAGGCAGTGTGGAGTGGCATGTTGGCAGGAGTCTTACTTGCTGACTGGCTGCTGGGGTTGTGATGGGTCGGGGAAGGGGAGAAGGATATACCCCAGAGCTTAGAAAGCAGTGCAGCTGGGAGTCCAGCCACTCACCTTTTCCTCCAGTAGGTGTCTGTGGAACCTGTACCTGGGTGGAGGGTGTCTCTGATGCAGCCAGGAATGGTTGACTGAGGAGTAGGGGAGGATGATGAGTTCTGTGGCTTCATTATTTTAATCAAATGAGAGTTCTCTTCTCATGATGGGGCATGAAAATTGATCAGAGAGTGTGAATTAGGAACTCCAGGTACAAATGATACTCAAAGCCAATAAGAATGGCTAAGATTTCTCTCAAAGATAGGCCATAAGCAACAAGAGGACTCTGGGTAGAACCCTAAGGAACATTTCCTTCTAAGGGATAAATGAAAGAGGAGAAAATCCAAAAGCATTGGTGTACCTTCCCTGGTCTAGGCCTACCCTAGTCTTTGCCTTTATTTTCATATGCCATTTCTCTTGCTAATGTCTATGATCAAATTTCATCTTTCGTGAAGAGGAAGGTCATATTGAATTACTTTGTCCTAACGACTTAATTTTAACTTGATTTCTCTGTTTCTATATGGGATGCCATTCTGAATAGATTCCATTCTGGAGTTTAAGTCTCAAAGATGCTTTATAATATTTTTTTTGGAGGCATAATTCAATCCAAACATTTTTGGTTATAAATTTAGAAGTTAAGAAGTACCATGGGGCTGGAGGGATGGCTCAGCGGTTAAGAGCACCGTCTGCTCTTCCAGAGGACCCGGGTTCGATTCCCAGCACCCACATGGCAGCTCACAACTGTCTGTAGTTTCAGTTCCAGGCAAACACCAAGGCAAATAATCAAATAAATAAATAAAAGTGTTTTTTTTTTTTTTTTTAAAAAAAGAAGTACCCATATAGTTAAAGTATACATTAACATGGTTTTGTGATTAAGTTTTCTTGAAAGGTATCTTTGAAAGACAAGAGAGATATGGCAGTAATTAGAGGTAAGAATAGTTCATACATATATATATGTACATATATATATGTATATATATATATATATTGCTTCTTTAGTTCAAAATAAAAAAGTTTGGATATTTGGAAATACAGTAGAAAAGAACCTGAAAAAAGGGGAAATCAAAGTCTGAAAATGGTGTTTACTGTTGCATGGTGTGTGTGTGCGTGTGTGTGTGTGTGTGTGTGTGCGTGCATGCGTGCGTGCGTGTGTGTGTGTGTGTGTGTGTGTGTGTGTGTGTGTGTGTGTGTAGGATCTTGGCTGAACTGAATGAATAATTCAGACCTTACTAGTTAGGTGAGATTGGCCTGTATGGATAAATGGCTACTAAATATTTGTTTTCACATAGAATAAAAACTGTCAGAAAGAAGTCTGTGTGTAAAGTAGCCTACAGAGCCAAGTATGAGAGAGAATAGTGGAAAAGCCAGTGTGGACACTACTGGCTGGTCCCCAGTCTGGGCGATGGAGAGAAGAACTAGAATAAGGCTGGCTTTGAGGGACTTTCCTCACTAATGAGGATTTGGCTTGCTTGACACTGAGTCCAGGAGATGGGCATTTCCTTCATTTTTCCATGAAACCCAGAACAAAGTGTTCTGTGAGATCTACTACTGCTCTGGACATCCATAGTGAAGATCCAGGAAATGGGATGGTGGACAGTAAAATATGCTTTTGCAGTGACCATGTTCCTCAGAAACAAGGATGAGATGAAGCCTCATGTATGCTGAGGGAAACTGACAGACAGAGATCCCATGAGAGGACTGTGTGCACTTGGGGAACTGCAGGAACTCCAGAAATAACTGTGGGGCCTAGTTAGGAAAATAGAACCTGTGGTTATGCGGTAGGCAAAGTGGATATCACAAAAACCTAGCTTGTCACCAGTGAGCTTCCTGTGTGTCCATCTTAGTAGTCATCAGATGCCCAACAGAAAGATGTTTAGTTCTCGAGCAGTTCTCAACCTTCCTAACGCTGTGACCCTTGAATATACTTCCTCTTGTTGTAGTGACCCCAACCATAAAATTATTTTTGTTGCTACTTCATAACTGTAATTTTTCAACCATTATGAATCATAATATAAATATCCATGTTTTCTGATGGCCTTAGGTGACCCTTGTATAAGGGCCTTTTGACCCCAAAGGGTTGTGAGTCATTGGTTAAGAACTACTGTTCTAGAGTATAACTGCTACAGCTTGATTCATGATGGTTAGCATTTTTCACATGGCTTGTTCACATGTTGGTTGATCAGGAAGCAGAGAGCTTTAGCTGGATGCCACCTTCAAGGCTTGTCACAGCAACCCACTTCTGCTAGCTTGGCTACAGCCCCCAACGGTTTACAACCTCCACAAATAGTGCCACCAGCTGGGAAACAGGTTCAAACACATGACCCTACAAAGGGCACTTTATATGTAAACTACTTTACCCTTGGCCATCATAAGCTCAAAGTTAGTGCATAATGGACCATTAACTCAGTCAACTTTAAGATTCTAGATACTTAACAGTCATCTCCATATTATTTACATGTAAAGTCTCTACTGAGATTGTAGGGAAAAGTGGCCTGTGAAAGAAACCCATCCTGGCTCTGGACCCATAGCTAGTGAAAGAAACCCACCCTGGGTCTATGACCTGAGCCAGTGAAAGAAATACTTTATCCCTGAACCCAGAACCAAAAAGAAATGTGCCCTGGCTCTGAAATTAGAGCCCAAAAGCCCAAAAGAGCCAGTGAAAGGAACACACTTTGGTCCTGAAGCCAACACCAAATCAGGGTTAAAAAAAAAAAATGGGGAGGTGAGGTGGGGTGGAGATCTGACCAATTCCCACCCTGGAAGTCTCCCTAGAAAGCTACACCCCCAAAAAGCCCTATGGGAGTTCTGAGTCCACAGCCCTTTCCCTGCTGTCTTCTCCCACCCTGGGGAGAGACAGCCACACTCTCCTTGATCCTTCCCTCCCAATAAATCTCTTGGATGAGGTTTGGGTGAAGATCTTCTTTCACTAGAGCAGTAGCAGCAGATCCAGGATGGAGAACAGCTGAGGGAGAAGCTGTAACACACTCACTGTCCAGGAAACCTTCCCTGGCTGGGCCGAGTTGTTACATTCCCTGTACAGAGAACAGCCAGCAGCAAAGAAGTGAGGCCTTGTGCTGGCTGCTGCAGCAACCTTTCCCTGGAAGCCCTCCCTTGCTGGAGCACAGCTGTTAACACTGGGGAAGCCTTTTCCTTGAAGCAGGGCTGTAAGCTGCTACTTAGGCTTACTGTGGCCTGTGGTGTTCATTGGCTCCCAACTGCCTGAATACTTTCCATTCGAGCTGTGACACTCAGTGTTCATTGGCTCCCGAATGCCTGATCTTTTCCATATAAGCTGCACAAATACCTATAGGAATTCAAGGCAAATTCTCAGTTATGAGCAACTGTAAAGATTTAAAAAACAAACAAAAACTGACTAACTACATACTTCCAATATACATGATCCAGAACAAACATTCCCATTTAGAAAAAGAAGAAGAAAAATATCAAAGCAAAAGAGTACTAAAACCCTGAAGGCCAAACACCAAATCTTATAGTCCTGTGTCTAGCATCAAGTGCTTTTGGTGGTGTTAGGTGATGTTTATCAGGCTTGGTTATCTCTGCCCCTATTGGAAGCAAACATGGGCTTTTGTGAGAGTCACAGTTACATTTTAAGTTTTAATTACTATGCCTGAGAGATCCATGAATCAAAGAAAAAAAATGCCTCTGATTTGTAAGCCTGTTGCTCAAAGACAGATTGTTCCTGAAATGCTGAAGGCTATTGTTTATGGGAGATAACAAGCAACATGTTTTCACTGCCCTAAACAAGTTTGTTTGGCCCATCTGCACCAGATATGCTTGATGACATGTGGGTGAGAAATATGTCAGGATGTCCCTTGCCCCTGATTGGATGTAGGCAGGAAGTATGAAGGCAGGAAGTGTTATGCCCGCATGTAAGAATTTCCACCAGGGAGGCTGGACACAGAGAATGAGAACTCAGGTCAATCACCTAGCTCTGCACAGCAGAAGGGGGTAAGAGATGGTTGCCCCAGCGGGTGGGGATGGGGGGGGGGTAAAGAAAAACCTACGTCATCAAGATGCGACACACCTTGATGTTCCAGGATTGGGCAAAGGGGTAAGGTGCAGCAGCCATTGGAGTTTTCTGGCACAAATCCAACCTTTGAATTCATTGGCTGCTGCAGAAGTTCACTCACAGACCTGGGCCCTGCTCCCAGAATGAATCCAGGTCCTTACAGAAGTACATCCATGTCTAAGCTGTCTTAGCTTAGACCACAGCAACTCTTATAAAACATTTAATTGAGGGTAGTTCACTTACAGTTTCAGAGGGTCAGTTCATTATGATCATGAAGGGGAGCATGGTAGTGTGTAGGCAGACATCATGCTGGAGGAGTAGCTGAAAGTCCTACATCTTTGTAGGCAACAGGAAGTCAACTGAGACACTGGGCAGTATCCTGAGCATATGAAACCTCAAAGCCCATAGTGACACACTTCCTCTAACTAGACCACACCTCCTAAAAGTGCTGCTTCTTTTTCTTTCAAACCACCACAAGCAGAATGAATGCTTGCCCCTGATTGGACCTTATGAGAAATATGGTGAATTATGGAGTTTACCTTCTTAAGCCACTGCAAAATGTGACTCAGGGCCATTTCCTGGGAACTGGAGTATGGACCTTCAGCCTTAAAACTTATTGCAAATTTGACTTCACACTGTGCTTGAAGCCATTCTCAGTAGACATCCCATAATTTTGGCATCTCTGATATCCTGTAGTCTCCCCTGAAATGTAGTCTTCATCTTCACATTTTCACATTTAGCTCACCCAGAAGCTCCATACAATGACTCCAACTTTACCTGGCCTCATTATTATGTTTCTATAACTCCAGCAGATGCTTCCATGACCTTCTAACTCTTGCATCCTGTGTGGATATTGCCAGCCTCAGATAGAGCTGGCCCCATTTTATCACAGCTTACCTTGGCCTCTGTGTGCCTACATGGCTGAATATTGGAAAATATTTCCCTAGGTGATTCTTTTTAATCAAGGTATTACTGTCACAACATTCTCTGTTCAGGTGTTCCTTTTTTTTAATTGAAAGTCCTACAAGTAGTTTTGCATTTTCATATACTGGAACATTTGGCAGTTGGTAGCTTTCCTGTGGTGGTATGAGATGAGCTCCATCAGGTGTGATTATTCCTGACCCCATCTAAAGCAGACATGGGCAGTGAAATGTATTTGGTGTCCTTTCAATGCCATAAATCTGAACAATTCTATTCATCTTTTCCACTCCCTGCTTGTCTACCAGTTCACAACATTAAACACATCTGAGCTTTTTTTCCTTGACAAGTTGCAAATGTTTTATATCATTCTGTCTCACTTTTTTTGCCCTGAGCAATCATTATAAACCCAGATAAATGTAATGAGCAATAACCATGCTACCACTTGGGATGCTATTGTGTTCTAGCATCTTGGAAGTTTCTTTGTCAAACATATTATTCTATTACTTTTAAATTCAGCTTCACTGACATTTTGATAAGATAGGCAGAATGTAACATGGATGGCTCTAGTCCAAATAAGAATCTTTTCCCTCTGAGAACATGTGAGAATGGCCCTTGCTGAGTAGCCATTTCTGTTGCCATTTCAGACATCTTCGTTTTCAGTAGAAATGGACCGTTCAACTCTGCTTATAACATTCCAGAACTTCCCCAGCTTGCATCCCCAAATTCTTCCACCTAACACCTACAAACCAGTTCCAAAAGCCTACAGTCTATACAGCAGGTTTGTCACAGAAGCTACCCCACTGTCCCCATGACACCGTGTGTGTGAATACTTGGTTCCCAATTCATAGTGTTTTGGGAGACTGTGGGGGCCAAGATGGTAGAGGTGTAGGTCAGTGGAGGCAGACCATGAGAGTTTTAGCCCAACTACTTTTCTCTTGTCTCTGCTTTCTGACCCATTAAGGTGTGAGTAAGCTGCACCAGTCTCAGGATGCCAAAGACTGAGCTGTCCATATCACCATGCCCTCCTTACCACAAGGGGCAGTATCCAAAGCAAGGAACCAAAATGTTGTTTCTTCTGTCAGACATTTTGTCAATGATTAAAAACAAAACAAAAACCTAATACTTATTATTCTGCCCATGTCTATATAATTTTCTCTCTGCCCTTCCTCCCAAAGCTGTACTGGTCCTCATAATGAGTTATACCATCTGCATCTTAAAAAAAAAATCTTATTTCTGTTTCTCACAAACTTTATGTAGTTTTTAATCTTAGCATAAGAAGCTTAAAATTATATTTTAAAAAAATACTAGAATCTCCATAAAGCAGTAAATTCCCAAGATAAAATGGTTTTGTCACTTGAGTCTTTAAAAGCTAGGTGCTGGGTTGTCTGGACAAGCCCAGGATCTGGGAGCTCTAGATCTGGGGGTTTCCCAGGCAGCTGATCCCATTGCTCCCTGAAGCCTGAGCCTGCTGTATCCAGTTGAATTGGCTTTTTCTTGAAATGCATTGCTGGAGCTCAGAGTTCAGACAGGATCCAGAAGCTATAGCTGTCACCAACATAGTGTTTGTGGCATAATTGTAACAGTTCATCTGAAACTTCATGCTCATCAGAGAGCAGAAAGAAGAAAAAGGAAAGTGTGCCATGGTGAGGGTGGTCCCCAAACTCTCTCAGGTAGTGGGGAATTCCCAGAGGGGAAGATGTACTTCGTCTTCTTAGAAATGAACCACATCAGGCAAAGTGGCTGGGTACTAGAAAGACCACAAAGATTGAGGCTAAGGAGGAGGATGGACACCACCCAGTAAGGTGTTCTGTCAGGCATTGTTCTCTCGCAGACAGCTGCACTCTTCTCCAGCTCTATCAAGAGGAAACTGAATGCAGTTAAGTTGTCTCTGAATCAAGGTTACTTAGGGCATCAAAGTCAAACTGCGGAGGAAGTTGAAACTAATCAGCTCCATTTTTTTTTTTTAAATATTGTACATTATACACTGACAAGTCATACAAGTTCTTTGTGGTTCCTGTTTCAGGTTTGTTCTCAAATTGTGGGAAACAAATCTGTAAGGAATCAGAAGGTGTCTGCTTACGTCAGGACAGTAGGGGATATTCACCCAATCCAAAAGTTCATCTACAAACTCAGTCCTGACTCTCAAGGTGTGGTCATCATACTTGGAAAGATTTGAGAAATCACATTCAGTTGAAGTCATGCTCCTGAGTACATCTAGGAATTGCCTGTAACGTCAGTACTGAGCTATGAAATTCTGATTCCTTTTGGGGAAAGCAAGTGACTCCCATTGTAGAATGTTCTTGACCTAAATTCATTCTGGTTATAATAATTCCTGGCACGTAGCACGTAAACTAAACTACGTAGAACAAGCCACACACAGAGAGCATGCCCCCTAGGTGTGGCTATGTAAATCTGTGCCTACCTGTTCTTTTATAAGGAGAACCCACATGGAAGCCATTCTCTTTTCTCTTCTGCTTCTCTTCTCTTGTACTTGCCCGGCAACTTCCTGAATAAACTCTAGTGTGGCAGCTGGTGGTGTGTGTCTGATCTCACATGTGAAACCAACACTGGTATCTTCCAGAGATGGTACCCCTCCTTATGCTGACACTAACAGTTACGTAGTCACACTAGGGGACTCCAGGGGTGCTTGGATGCCAGCAGCATAGGACACTTGCCCTGGCCCTGTGTCCCAGAGTGCCAGCAAGCCCATCTTTTGTCTTCTGTCTATCTGCTAGAGACTAGGTCTCACTATTAGCCAGAACTTGCTAAGTGTCTCGGGCTGGGCTTCAACTTGATCTTCCCTTACCTCTGCCTCTTAAGTGGTGAGAATTACAGGTGTGTCCCACCACATCTGGCTCCAAGTATTTTTTATGTTTTCAGTTAGTAAATTCAGTGGCTAAGATACAATTTCTTGCCTGGCACTAAGTGTGTATAATTTCGAACAGAAGAGAATGACTGGACCAAGAAGTCCATGCTCATTAGCTTCCTAACATAATCTTCTGTAATTTCCCCTAAAACTCAGGAGCTTTTGCTTTTGTCTGTGTTCCAGTTTTGTTTTTTATTTCTTATCAAGGGGTATCTTTCATCATCAGTTCATGTATAGAGTCTATTATTTATTAAAAAACTAGCTCTCTAAAAATAGTGAAGCAAGACTGCTCATCTATAAAGAAATATATTTGTAAAACAAAATAAATTGGTTCTGTTTTAACATCTTTAAATGCACTCTCCTCAAACATATAACTATTGGATTAATTTCATGTAGAAGCTCATGGGGAAAGATGTCCATAACATTGGGACTATAAACTCGTGGGACTGTCCAGGAGCATTAAAACCTGTTATCAGCCGGATGTACTCTCTTCATCCAGCAAGTCCACTGAGGTAGTGGGATCCAGGCATTATTTAGGGAAACCTTAGTAGCTCCTGAGAATCAGGACCCCGATGGGGCATGGCCGGAATTGATTGGAACCCAGGGAACACCATTAGTCCCATCATTTGGGAGACAGAGATCGTTCTGGATCTCAGGGAGTTCAAGGGATAACAGAGCAGTGGTAACTCTCACTTTTAATCCCAGTACACGGATACATAGGATCTCTGTGAGTACAAGGCCAAACTGCCAGGCAGTGATGACCCACACCTTTAATCCTAGCATGGGCAAAGATTGGGAGTGATGACCTATGCCTTTAATCCCATAACTCCAGAGACTGAGATCTTTCTGTGTTTCTGTTGAGTTCAAGGCTAACTACCAAATAGTAGCGCACACCTTTAATCTTAACCTGGATGGGATACAACTGGGAGAAGAAGGTATTTAAGTCAGGCATAGGAGAACAACAGGCATTAGAAGCAACTGGGAGAGAGAGGCTGAGGAAGCTGGAAGATAGCTGGGTGAGATTTGACTGTGGTGTTTCCTCTCTTTGATATTCCAGCCTTTACCGATATCTAGCTCCGAGTTTCTTTTAACACAACCAGAATTCATGCAACAAAATATGATATAGTAAAGGTAACAGTCATGAAAAGAAGTTTCTTGGCTTCATGGTATCAGGTATCTGGAATGGGAATATGTATCTATAATAAAGCCAAGATTGGCATCTGCGTATATAGCAGGTTGGTATGTGAATATCTGTTAATAGTTTGGGTGCTTGGCTGTATATTCTAAATGTCATCATTAAACGCTTCAAACCATGCATGATGTAAAATCACCAAATAATATAATAATAAACACTTCAAACCTTAAGAAGTGTCATTGAACATGAAAGAACACAACAAAAGGTTTTAATTTATTTACATTGTTTTATATTTATTCAAGGTAAATACCAGCAGGCATCATAATCTATGAAGTTCTTTAAAACATGCCATAATGGCGCTGTACTTTGTGTGTTTCTAATTATAATGTTCTATAAAGGTTGTTTTCCATAAACAGCTTGAGGGGCGTCATTCCAATGGCAACTGTTAGCTAAGTTACAGTTGTAGTTACTGAAAAAGCCACTGGGGGCAGAATAGAGATGCGTCCTAGCTATTCCAGGAGTCTCAAGCTCTAGTATGGAAACATGACAGCCACAGGTTAACAGGCAGCCAAGAAGGGCTTCCTTGTCTTCCTAGTTCCTTCACAAGAGAGAAAGGCTGGAACAGGCCCAACTATGCTTTCAGCATTCCCAAATTTGTCTCTAGCTTTGAAAGGAGTTTTCTTTATTGTTTGACTTCAGATCAGGGTTAAGAGGTGATGAATGATAGGTCTAGCCAATGAGACTCCTTGCCCAAACTGATGTGCTGAAATAATCTCTGTCACGGCATAATTATGTTGTACCCTGACATATGAAACTATTAGGGCTAGTGGTAGCATCCCAGCCACTTAGTTGTGAGGGATAAGATCCCCCAGTGGAATAACATTTGTTATTACAGCAATGAGACACAGGCCCACTTATCCCAAGAGGCAGATGACAGTTCCCACCCAGCCCAAACAGAGAAACAAGCGATGCTGCTTTGATGTTTGACCTCTATAGCCCATGCTTGCACATTCTGTTCCTCAACTGAACCACCACCCAGCCTGGAATAAGGCAGCACTCTCCTCCAGACAGTCAACAGTTGTCCATTTCACATGGCCACTGTCAGGGTCCTTATGTCTGGCCATCTTCATAAATGTGGGGTGGAATCCTTCCCTTACAGGCAGCAAATGAGAAGATGACCAATATATTAATGGTTTCACACACATCTTTTTAAAATGCTAAATGAGTTTGATGTCAGCCTGGAATATCAGATGACATTTCTCCTAGCCTTTTTAAAATTTTTGTTTGTTTGTTTATTTGTTTTGTTTTTGAGACAGGGTTTTCTGTGTAACAGTCCTGACCATTCTGGAACTTGCTTTGCAGACCAGGCTGACCTTGAACTCACAGAGATCCTCCTTCCTCTGCCTCCCAATTGCTGGGACTAATGGCATGTACCACCTCTGACTGGATCTTTCTCTGATATTCCAGACTGGTTTTATTAATTATAAAATATATCACCACACTGGAGGCTCAAATTACTTACAAGTAAGTTGACCTCATTCAGAAAAAGTTCAAGAGTATTTACAGGAATAAAAAATATCCAGCACTCAATATAGTAAGGTTATCAATGTTTGGTGCTCAGATTAAAAATGACTAGATATGGAAATAGTAAAATGTAACCCACCTTAACAAGAAAAATGAGTGACATGAGACAGAATATCTAAACTGTTACTATGGCTTTATTTCATGGGTTTAGGAAGCTAAGAGAGGGGTTGGACAGATGGCTGAGTGGTTAAGAGTACTGACTGCTCTTCCAGAGGACCCAGGTTCAATTCCCAGCACCCACATAGCAGCTCACAACAGTCTGTAACTCCAGAGTCCCATACCCTCATACAGACAGACAAGAAAGCAAAACACTATGTACATTAAAAAAAAAAGTACCAAGGGAAAAACTAAACAAGCTTTATAGAGAGTTATATATAGGAAGTTATATGAAAGAATCAAAATGAAGATTTAAAAGTGAAAATTATACTGTTGTGTGGTGAAAAATAATCACTGAGATCAGTGGAGGGTTGGTTATTTAGAAGACTGGTGTGCTTGTGACAATAAAACATAGGCAGGAACGGGGACCTAAAACATAAACAGATGATAATTGAACTATGGGAGGAATTCAAGCCACCAAATGTAGTGGAGAGCAGGTACCATTACACTTTGATCTTAAAGTGTGGCCTCTTCACCAGGTAGACCTGGAAAACACCTCTGGCCTTGGGGCATCAGTATTCTGGGCATGGCCAGGGGGCCAGTTTAAGATCAAGGGGACACGGATGCAGCCCCTCTCTTGAGGGCACTCTTGGGTGGTGAGGAAGACCAGATCAGATGGCTATGTGAGTGGCGTGGATCGGTCTGTAGCCTTCCAGCAACTCTGTGACTGAGTTTGTCTTGCTCTAAGTAAGTTGTTCCTCAGTTGAAACCTTTTAATAAATAATTCTTCTCTCGGTTATCCATTATTGTCTTGCATTAACCAAATATTCATGAAATGAATGTAAAGTCTGCAAAGGAGTGGTGGCGGGGAGTCTGGAAAGCCATTTGAAGTAATAATGGTCACACATTCAGAAATCTCCACAAAGCTCAAGCAGATGCAACAGGAAAAAGAAAAAAGTTTAATACAATCAAACTATGTAAATTATATAGTATAACAGTGATTCCTTGTTGGGACCACCAGCTCCTAATTGTTGGTTTCGAGCGTGAGAAGAGACACACACTCACATTACCAAGGCCACATGAGGGTTTATTTAAGAGAGTTCCCAGGCGGGTACAGAAGCAGAGAAGCAGGACAGGAGGAGAGAGCGACCAAAACGTGGCATCTCTTTTTAAGAGAAGGGGTGTGCACAGGTTTACATAGTCACGTTTAGGGGTGTGCGTCCATACGAGGTGCATCCCACTGGAGACATGTTGGCTCAACCACATGGAGTGCCAGGAATACTTACACTAATGACGCTGATACTTCTTATCAATTATTAGCTTAGTCTTCTCCCATTAGTTTTTATACCTTAACTAACCCATATTTTAAATCTACATTCTACCACTTGGCTCAGTGGCACATCAGACTTGCTCTGAGTCTGCAGGCAAAACCTGCAAATTTAGATTCCTTCTCTTCTTCCTCTCTCTCTGAGGAAATCCCGTCTATCCTCTCCTGCTTAGCTATTGGTTATTCAGGTTTTTTACTACACCAATCACAGCAACACATCTTCCACAGAATACAGATATTCTGCAGTGATAGAGTTAAAATCATAGAAGGAGAGAGAGAGAGAGTGCATTACATACATATAACAAAAGACTGACCACATTTCTCTTTGGAAGAAGTATAAACTAAATATCTTAAAGACTTAAAAGAAAAAAAAAAAAACACTGTCAACGCACACAGAAGGCAAGACAAAACTTCAATTGTTTGATTCTTTGAGATAGTGTCTTCTTACATGGCCCACCATCCTTGAAGATCAGGTGGCCATGTAAAAAGACACCTGTCTCTGCCTCTCAAGTGTTGGGATTATAGGTATGATCTCTCATATCTGGCTATTCTTTTTAAATTTTTGTTTAATTTTTTTAAAATAAAGCCAAAATAAGTAAAATTTCCAGATATACAAAAGCCTAAAAAAATCACCAGAAAATCTATACCATAATAAATGTAAAAAGAAATCCTTATAACAATATGGAAATCTAGATCTCCATGAAGGATAGGATGCATCAGATAAGGTCACTAAATGAGTAGACATGAATGAGGTGGAGATGCATCTCAGTTTTAGACTGCTTGGTTAACATTTGAATAGCCCTGGGTTCAATCCAACATTGCAAGAAAAATTTTTTTCTATTATTGAGATGATAATTCAGGGCTGGAGAGATGGCTCAGCGGTTAAGACCACTGACTGTTCTTCTGGAGGACTTGAGTTCGATTCCCAGTATCCACATGTCAGCTAACAATTGTCTGTAATTCCAAGATCTGACACCCTTACACAGTTATACATGCAGGCAAAACACCAATTCACATAAAATAAAAATAACTAAAAAAAAAAAAAAAAAAAAAGAATAGAGAGATTATCCACTTTAAATAAGAATAACAATGTATTAGCTGGTTGTGGTGGTGGCAGCAAAGGCAGGTGGGTCTTTGAGTACAACAAGATCAGACTGGTTTACCAAGCAAGTTCCAAGACAGCCAAGTCTACATAGAGAAACCATATCTCAAAAAGCAAAACAAACGGGCTGGAGAGATGGCTCAGAGGTTAAGAACACTGACTGTTTTTCCAGAGGTTCTGAGTTCAATTCCCAGCAACCACAAGTTTGCTCATAACCATGTATGATAACATCTGGTGCCCTCTTCTGTATAGGGTATACATAATAAATAGATGTTTAGAAAAAACTCAAAACAAACAAAAAGATTAATAATGTGTTGCAGAGTTTTAGTTTTCTTTAAATAACTAAAATGTATTATAGAGTTTATAACATTCATAAGAGTAACTATGTGACTACTACGGTACAAAGGCTGGAATAGGAGAAATAGGTTCTTATATGGATATGAGTCTGATTTATTTGAAATAAAAGTGTACAATAAAATGTATAGCAAGAGCTCTAAAGTAATCATGAAGAATTACACTTAATAAATAAATTAAAACAAAATTATTTAAAAATACAGTCTAAAGGAAAGAAGAAAAAGACACAACAAAATGAGACAAAAATAAAAAATAAAAATGGTAGGTTTGAAATCAACTGTGTGAATCATCACACTAATTATAAATGTTGTAAATACTCTAAGGAAAATGTAGATTTCCAGACTGGATTTTTTTTTAAAAAAAGATCAAATTGTAGTCTGTCTTCAAAAAAAAAAAAAAAAAAAAAAAAAAAAAAAAAAAAAAAAAAAAAAAAAAAAAAAAAAAAAAAAAAAAAAAAAAAAAAAAAAAAAACCCAAATACTTTAATATTAAAATATAAACCATTTAAAAATAAAGATACATACATATACACACATATATTTGCTAACACAAATCAACACAAAATTGGAGAGCAAAGTCACAAAAGATATCACTACATAGAGAGTACCAATGATAAAAAAGATAAGCATATCAAGATGACAGGAATTTCGGATCTTAATTTATCAGATAGTAGGGTTTGGAAATTTATGTGGTTAACCCGAAGAATCCAAACAGGAAAGGTAGGAGTCAGGTGAAAATCCTATATAAACTGCTGTCAGTGTTTTCATGCCAAATGAGGAGCTTTGGAACCCCACATTTATTTTCTAAGATGTAATTCCTAGAAATGACCTGGGTAACTTCCATTATATCTTGATTATAGCTTTATTATAACTCTTTTAATTTTTTTTTCATGTGGCAGCCAAGTTTATTTATTTCTTAAGGAATTATGTTAATAAAACAAATCAGTAATTAAAAATACATTCAAGTAATAGATAAAGGAACAAACTAGAAACTGATTCAAGCTCAAGAATGTTTAACTACATAATCACTCATGGATTAACAGTCTTTGTCACTATAATCTTGGCAAAATTTTAAAGATAAGTAATTGCCAAGAAGTAACTCTTTTAATTTTAAGAGAATCTATTTTCTGGGAATGAGTACATGCCTCTGTGTATATATGGAGGTCAGAGAAAAACTTGTGGGAGCAGTTCTCTGTCATATGGGTTCTGGGGATCAAACTTAGGTACGGCTTGGCTGTGAGCATATCACCCCCTGAGCCATCTCGCCAACCCTATTATAACTCTTATATTGTCCTTGGTTTAGTTGTTCAGAGTTGTTTATGGATTTATCCTTGTCATTATATAGTACTTAGAGACAGAGACCTTCGTCATTTTTGTTTTGTATTTCTTGTATGTAGAAGAATGCTGGGCATAAGATTCTAATAAATGTAATATTAGTACTATAATAACACTTATTCAGGTAAGGCTTTTCAACTTTAGTACCTCCTTAGACTCATACAGTTTGAATATATCCTCTTCACTTTACATATGAGAAAAAGAATTGAAATAAGTAACTGCTCAATTTTTATTTAATACCAAGCTGCGTATTTATTCACTAAGTTCTCTGCACTTAATTTGAAGATAATTTCTAAACATTATGATGTTTTATGAACAGATGTGATTCATAAATATAACTTCCATTTTTAGGCCTGTGAATTATGAATGCCTTTCTAGGTAAATTTCTGGAGATGTTAAGAGTTATTACAGAACAAGGAAATAAGCATCAGTATGTAAACTCTTAGCCCTAAAGACTACAATTATTTTTATTTTTAAAATTTTCTCTCTGTTTCAAACTTTTGAATCTCACGTTGTTCCAATGATACTTATTTTTAAATCTCTGAGCTATTATTGATTTTACCCCATAGTTTCAAATAAATGATTTAAGAATTATAATACCAATACCATTTCTAAAATTAAATCCAACATATTAGACTTGAGCATGGTAAACAATATGCAAATTCTTTTTTCTCAATAACCATGCAGGTTTTCTTCTTAAAGATAGATTCCATTGTGAGAGATAATATCTCCATTCTTCTACACTTAATTTTTAATATGAAATTTAATTATTAAGGTTGTCTATGGCTCAGAGTTAGGAAAATTACCCTCTTAAGCTTTGATACTATAATCTGCTTTGAACAGAAGAATAATAGCAATATGTTTTATAACTCTACTTTGCGGCCCACTGTTCTTTAGAACTACGAAGGCTTGTAGGTAGTTCACCTTGAACTTTACACAGCTGACAAAGGACTTCCTTTCCAGAAAACACTGGTCAGGCCAGAAGATGAAGTGAGCCCAGCAGCAAAAACTATCTGTGTGCTCATCTGAACCGTAACTTCAAAGCCTCTCTAAGATGTAAGGTGCAGAGCTGCTTGAGAAGAATCTTTCTCTTTGTTCAGAAGGGGCAGGGCCTGTGACTGTTCTAATAAAACACTTTCCAGAGAGAAGAGAGATTTTTTTTTTCATCTCTCTTTTAAAGTCCCATGACTTTCCTACCTTCTGCAGAGACCCTTCTTACTCCCAAGTCACCTCCTATCTATCTCTTGAGACCACATGTGAACTGACCACCAAAAGTCTAAAATTAGTTTGGATTCCCATCTTATTAGAAGGTTGAACTCTATCTTGTAACTACTCAATGGCTCTCATTAGAAATCAGGGATTGCAAAATGGAAATCAGAGAGACTCATTTGGTTTGCCAATTGGATAAAGCAACTTTTAGAGGTATAAACCAATTTATACTTTCTTTTCTGATACCTTGGCAGTCACTTTTCTATTCTCAGTCTTCTTTGAACATGCATGGCTTCTGTAACAACCAGACACTGTAACTGTTGAGGTTAATGTCTCTAATGTATGACGCAACACACAAGGCTTTCCAAAACATCTAAACCTGCTTCAGGATTCGATGAAACAATGCTAATGGAGTAATGGCAAGAAATTTCAGATAGAGGATCTGTGGAATGTAGTTTCAGATTGAAGTTCTGTGGAATGTAGACATAACAATATGTGATATTTTAAATAAGACCATTAGCATATACCACTGATGTTGGCTTATCTAAGAACATTAGTATAGGAGGAAAAGCAAACATGTAAGACCTGCCTACTCTGCTCTGTCAAAAACCAAACAAGCAAACAAACTCTCAAATGAAAATAAAAGATGCCATCAGGGAAGGTCAGTTTCAGTGGTAGAAGAATCTCTCCTTCTACAAAGGTTTTTCAAAGTATGTAAGCAGGGAAATACTTTCTTTCTCCTTTTGGTATTTGCTTTCAAACACTGGACATTTTAAATTTGTAACTATCATTACAAACAGAGTCCAGGTAAATCCTTTCAGGTATCAAGATGTTTTCTACAATATCAGTCCTGGCTTAGCAGGCCTAAAGACAGGCTCTTTCTGCTACACATTCTGGTTTACAGACAGGGATTTTGGAAATGCAAGTTCCCTCTGCTGTCTGCTCAGCACACAAATGAGTCAGATGACTCAGGTGGACTTTGTAACAAATACCTCTGGGTAATGGTCAGGACTGAGTAGCATTAAACAAACAGATCATAATTCAGCTTTCTCACCTTCTACTGAAGCTCTGAGCATCACAAAGCAGACAGCATAGAGCAGCAGAGTTTTTATGCTGAATTGAATCTCCTAGTTAAAAGAGCGAAAGAAAAACCAGGCAGTAATCAGGAAAGATGATTTTTCTAGCAGTCTTTGATTAGTAAGCTCTTGTTTGATTTGAGAGAGCTCTGCTATTGACTGGCCAGCCTGACCTGTTGTGTTCTGCATTATTTTTAGAGCATCACTCATCAACTTTGGAAAGAGGTGAAAGCCAATAGATTTCTAAAGAAAATCAGTACCTCTCCTATATACAAATGGCAAATAGGCTGAGAAAGAAATCATGGAAATTATATCAGAAGACCCAGAAGTAAATCCCCACACCTATGAACACCATGTAGAAGAATGAAAATAGTTCCATATCTATCACCTTGCACAAAACTCAAGTCCAAGTGGATGAAAGACCTCAACATAAAACCACATAAACTGAACCTGATAGATGAGAAAATGTAGAATACTCCTGAATGCATTGGCATGGGAGACAACTTCCTGAATAGACCACCAGCAGTACAGACACTAAGATCAACAATTAACAAATGGAACCTCATAAAACTGAAAAGCTTCTGCAAGGCAAAGGACACCATCAATAGGACAAAAAGGCAGTCCACAGAATGGGAAAAGATCTTCCCAACCCCTCATCTAACAGAAGGATAATTTCTGAAATATGTAAAGAGTTCAAGAAAGTAGACATCAACAAAATAATTAAATTTTTAAAATGGGGAACAGATCTAAACAGAATTTTCAACAAAAAATTTCAAATGTCTGAGAAATGCTAAAAAATGTTCAATATCAGTAGTCATCAGAGAAATGCACTGAGATTCCACCTTAAGCCTGTCAGAATGGCTATGATCAAAAACACAAGTGACAGCTCATGCTGGAAGGAATGTAGAGTAAGGGGAACACTCCTCCACTGCTGGTAGGAGTGCAAATTTGTACAGCCACCTTGGAAATCAATATGACAGTATCTCAGAAAATTGAGTATCAATTTGCCTCAAGATCCAGCTATACCACTCTTTACCCAACGCATATACCCAAAGGATGTTCAATCATACCATAAGGACACTTGTTCAACTATATTTATAGCAACTTTTTCGTAATAGTCAGAAACTGAAAACAACCTATATATCTCTCAACTGAAGAATAGATAAAGAGAATGTGGTACTTTTACCCAATGAAGTGTTACTCAGCTGTTAAAAAAAATAATATCATGAAATTTGCAGACAAATAGATGGAAATAGAAAAAAAAATCATCCTGAGTGAAATAACTCAGACCCAGAAAGACATTGTATATATTCATTTATAAGTGGATATTAGCTATAAAGTAAATGATAACAATGCCACAATCCACAGATTCAGAGAAACTAAGTAAGAAGGAGGGCTTGGGGGTGGGGGAGCATGAATCTCCCTGGGAAGGGGAATAGAATAGACATCTCTGATGGATAGGGGTGATGGGGAGGTAGAAGGTTGAGGGATTGCAGGGGAGTGGTGGTGGGGTCTAGATGGAGGGATGGAGATTGGGAACAAGAGGGATCAGGTGGTGATGGGATAGAAGGAGAAAGTACTAGAAGAGACAGCTGGAGTTGGTGGGCATCTTAGGGATGAGCTAGAAACCTAGTGCAATGGAAACTCCCATGATTCCATGAGGATGACCCTCGCCAACAGTCCTAGCAATGAGGGATATGGAGCCTGAACCAGACATCTCCTGTAACCAGGCAAGACTTCCAAGACCCAGCCACAACCTTTTGACCTACCATTTGTACTGCCTGCAATATGTGCTGGGGAAAAGATAGCACATAAATTGTGCGAGTGGCCAGCTGATGACTGGCATAGTTGAAGACCTATCCTCCGAGGGAGCTCCCCCTGAGAGACAGGGCCCAGAAGTGAGATAATACCGAGACCTAAGATAGAACCAAATATGAATGGGAAAAAGTCAATGATTCTTAATGATGTTCTGATAGACTCATAGATTGGTACCTAGCCCAATTGTCATCAGTAAGGCTTCATCCAGCAACTGATGGAAACAGATGCAGATGCCCACAGCCAGACATTAGGTGGAGCTTGGAGAATCCTGTAGAAAAGGGGAAGAAGGATTGTAGGACCCAGTGATGACAAGGGAACCACAAGAAAATCCACAGAGCCTGTAACACGAATCCTAATTGCTTTTAATAATAAAAATCTGGAGTCGGATGTAGGGGTAAGTGCTGAAAGATCAGAGCAAATCACATTCACCTTTTACCTCTACAACTCCTCAGCCCAAAAAAGGGAAAGTTCCTCTCTCTGTCCTGCCTTCTCACTTCATTTTTTTCTCCACCCAGCCATATCACTTCCTGTCTCCTGTCTGGACAGACCTCCAGACCTCTATGGTTTCCTAGTGGCTAACTCCACCGTCTGATCTTCAGGTAAGCCTAATTTGTTAGAGCACAAACAAAATATCATCACAAGACCAACTAAGCTGGGCTCATAGGACCTCAGAGACTGAACCAACAACCAGGAAGTCATATAGGCAATATAGGGACTGACTTAGGCCCTCTGTATAGATGTTACAGTGCTGTAGGTTGGTCTTTCTGTGGGACTCCTAACAGTGGGAACAAGGGATATCTCTGCCCCTATTGCCTATTTATGGAACCCTTTCCTTTTACCTGATTGCCTCATCCAACCTTGGTGGAGGAGGGTGTGCCTGAACTCACTTCAGCTTGATATGCCATGGCTGGCTGGTATCCTGTATCCAAAGAGAAACAATGAAGTAGTAGTAGATGGAGCAGGGTGGGGGTGGGGCTAGGAAGAGGGGGGAGAGAGGAAACTTCGGTTAGGTTGTAAAAACAAAAATAAATAAATAAGAAAAGAAAAACCAACAACCTGTATCTCCTGTAGAATTAATCAGCAGAGCCCTCTGTCAATATCCCAGCTGAGATGTATCCTTATGGCAGATACATCTCAGCTTTACATTATAAGCCAGTGATCTAGGAGAGTTGCGTCTCGCAGAAGTTGGAATAGGTATAGTTTGGGTTGAAGTTTTTCTTTATATACGCTGGTGTGTAACTTTCTAATTGACTGATGTCGGTGTCCCAGAGACTAGTTTGATGAGGAGAAAGGGATGTACTATCCCTTTAGGAAATATGTATATAACCTGCAATCATAACTTTTAAGAAGCTGATCCCTTTAAATATTAGCATTTCAGGTTAAGAATAAGAGATGTTTATTTTTGTTTTGTTTTGTTTTTGTTTTTGTTTTTTAATAAATATTGGAGATTCACGTCTATGAAAGAAAGTATTTGTCAGCTCATTCCAAGAGTTGGATTGGGAACTCCTTCTCTATGCCCAGGGGTCAATTTAGTGCAAAGACAAACTTCCTGCCCTGAGGAAGAAAGAGGCTCTGCTGAGGTAGAAGGGAGAGTGAGACCCTTTTGATTGGTTGATAGAGAATGGGAGACAGTGCTCAGCCAAGAGAGCTCCAGATGTGTGGGGCTTTAATTTCACTTCCTGCTAGAACTCTGCATGAGCCTGCTCACAGTGGGTCCCCGGCTAACAAAGGACCTGTCAGCTTGGTCCAGAGAGCGCTGTTGCCCAATAGAGAATATAAAGGGTACTGCTGGGTCTCCTGATTCCTGTTTGATGGGAATCCCCAAAAGAACCAGATGTTACCCTATGGTGACACTAGACTTAGAGTAAGATAGCTGTGTGACCAAAGTTGGGGAAGAACAACCCTGATGGACATGTTAGGCCTTGGAAAATCAACAGGCTGCAGGATCCTTCCTAAACTGAATTCATCAATGGGTAGTACAGGTTTGATTCTCCAAGGCCAAAAAAGTGTAAGTATTCCTGACACTCAACACGTGGTGAACCCAGCATGGCTCTGGCAGGACACACCTAATATGGAGGCACACCCCTAATCATGGCTAGGTAAACCCACGCACACCCCATCTCTTAAAAAGAGACACCATGTTGCGATCTGTCTCTCCTCCTGTCCTGCTTCTCTACTCCTGTACTCGCTTGGGAACTCTCTTAAATAAACTCTCAAGTGGCCTTGGTAGTGTGTGTGTGTGTGTGTGTGTGTGTGTGTGTGTGTGTGTGTGTGTGTGTTTGCTTGTGTGTCTTGTCACGCACAAAGCCAACACCAAGGCCACATGGGATCAGAAGGCAGCAGGTGAGATTGAGACCTGGTGACTCTAGACACCATCCTGAAGAATGGCAAATGAGCATTAAAAAAAACCTCCCCAAAGACCAACAATTACCCACAGAGGTTGTTTAAATTCCCACAGTGACAACAGTTTACTGGTGTTGTGCCTTGAGGTGCATGCACTGTCTTCTTCCATGCATCCCAACAGCTCATGAGAAGTCTCATGAAAAGGCAGCTCCGGGCCTGGAGAGATGGCTCAGTGGTTAAGAGCACTAACTGTTCTTTCAGAGGTCCTGAGTTCAATTCCCAGCAACCACATGGTGGCTCACAGCCATCTAGAATAGCATCAGGTACCCTCTTCTGTATATTGTATACATAATAAATAAGTAAATCAAAAAAAAAAAAGAAGAAAGAAAAGGAAGCTCTATCTCTGTGCATGTGAAGGCTCATCATCCAATGTTTCTAAGCAAAATGGTCAGTTCAGCATCAGTTGAAAGTTTTCAATATCTAAGCACATATTAGAGAGTGTGGATTGTACGAAGAAGTATGCGCTGTACTCTCAGGCCATCCTGGCTTAGTGGGGGAGCCACCGAGGTGCTTTCTTCAGGCTCCTTGTTTACCATTTATTTTGACAATGCTGGTTCCTACTCATCTCCCAGCTCTGAGCTACCTCAGCACGGTGCCCATCCCAACCATATGGTATAATGGGCCTTTGAGCCCAGTGATAATTTTATAGCTTGTCAA